>JAOSBN010040677.1:0-15417 GCA_027563595.1 Erythroxylum suave
AACTTACTTGATTTCTCTTCAAAATCTTCAAAATCTTAGTCAACCCTAACTCCCAAGAATTCACATGATCTCATCTTTTAAAGATGGATTAGGTTGGATCTTTTAGTAGTAAGAAGAAGGTAGCAAGCTATTTAAGTGACTAGTATGGTATTATGGCGAAAAATCAATTTGGTGGAGGTTAGTAGGAGTTTCGGTGGAGGGAAAAAAATGGAGAAGTAAAATCATGAAGAAGAGAAGAAGATTAAGCTTCGTGAGGTAGAGAAGAGCAAAAATGAAAGATCAAAATTCACTTAAAATGGGTGTATTCGTGAGTGAGGGATGAGTGACAAGTGTTGGTGACACTTGTCACCAGCCTATGGTTCCATTTGGACCCCTCTTAAAAACTAATCCATTTAACTCTAATTTCTACTCCAATTGTCTCCAAATTCCAATAACATGTGTCATTAATTCCCAAAGTCATTAGTAAAAATTTTCACTGCCATTTGATTCTTAATTCTACTGCTATTTGTCAATTGTCTTGCCACCTAACATTTTTCCTAGTCCAAAATTTACCCAAATTTTTAGAAATTTTCTAAAAATCTACAAAAATTCTAAATCACTAAATAAATCTCCAAATTAATTTTTCAACATATAAAAACCACAATTTTCCACAAGATCGGATTCACAATTCAATTATCTCCAAATCTTCGTTTGATTTCTTCTCTTCTTTTTCCTATTTTCCATAATACTCTATAAATTCTGATATAAATCCTAAATTCACCAAAATTCACAAATATAATAATTCCACTAGTCAATAAATTTTTCATTACAAAAATTTCCAAATTCACAATTTTTCCAAAAAAACACAGCTCAATCCGAATATACTTGGGATTATTCATGAATGCATGTACAATTATTTTCATGTGCAAAAGTTCAATATTCATGAATATGAGCATATTATATAATGCATGAGCATGAAAAATGCATTTCTAAGCTCTCATTAATCACTTATATTTACTATTCTAGCCTCCCCATAGGTAATGAGATGTTACACTAAGGGCAAAAAAGTAAAATCACCATGTTTGGTCAAACAAAATTCAATATTCTAGACCCTTCCTTTTGTGTGGCAATGCACCCCATCATTTAGTATTAAAACACTTGGTTTTAATTAAAAGAAAGGAGAAAAAGAACATTTTCAACCATCATCCAATTTCCAACCTTTTTTTATTCTCCATCCTAAACCAAGGTGTTATAAGTTAAATTGGGATCAAAGAACTCAAATATATCATTAGATTTGAGAAATTCTCAAAGGATTTTAAGATATCACCAAAGGAAAGTTTAGGTAAACTTTGTCTCGTCTCTCTCTACATTATGATTTTGAGTTTGGTGTTATGATATGTTGTTCTCCATGCTTGATTATGCATGAAATGTGGTTTAGATGAATGAAATGAGTTATAGAGAAGTCTTCTTAAGCCAAAACCAAGATACCCTCTCTTTGGTGAAAGTTTGTAAAATTTTGAATATCGTTTGAAATTGATAATTTAAATGAAAGGAATTGGATTTAATCGAGTGGTGAAATGTGTTGTTTTCTAGAAGTTCTTGTTGTATAACAAGATATGAGCATTAATTACTATGATAAAGTCTTGAAAATATAACTTGAAAGTCATACACATTAGGTGTTTGATAAAATGCTTAAGTGAAGTTTGGCTTAGGATTTAAGGATCGTAATGGTGTGCATTGGAAAGAGGTTTCATGTTTACATACAGTAGACTTAAATTTTTACATAGATTGATGAGTAATGACCTAATGTGCTTGGATAAAAATGTAATTAATTATTTTTTAAAATGTGTAAGTATTGGATCAAATCATCATGTGAAAAGCTTAATGGCCAAATCCTATAGCTTAAAAATAGTGATATTGTGCTTTATACACTTAAGTGATGGTGTATAAATATGAGATAAATGTTTGAGTAGTAAATATTTTGAATATTATATGTATAAAGGCTCGAGAGCTATGAATCAAGGAGTTCGTACTGAGGATTGTTGAAGTCAAGGGATTATACAACTTCTATTCAGGTGAGTTGGGGAAAACATATCTCTCAAATAGGACTAGCGAAACCCAAGACATGCATGATGACTTGTATGTGAATTTTAAACCTAGGTAATGTATAGTAAAATTGAATCTCAAATAGATGCTAGTATACCTACATATTTAATAAACGACATTGTTTTGAATAACTTTGCACTTGGAGTGCAAAAGATGAATTTTACTGCATGAAATAAATATTCAAAACTTACATATGCACAACTGAGTCATGTGTGTTACATGTATGTACTCTCTTTTGGCTTAGAGAGCCATGGCAAGGTTCCATTTTATCGGTTGGATCAATAAATAAAGGCATGATACGTTTCTTGATTTTAGTACTAAATATTTGTATATGATTTTTTAATGATTGGTGAGGTAACGATTGGCCATTTGTGTGTTAGACATAACAGATTAAGTGACCTCGTACCCTTTAACGCTGGTATATAAAAGTTGAGTCCTCATAACAAAAACCTTTTTGTAAGACTTGCAGGTGATTGCACACCTAGAGGTCTGGTCACCAACGAGGTTATCACCTAGGATTATGACACTTTTTTCGACTATAGTCTAAACTCACCACTGGGAATCGGTAGGTATGCACATTAGTTTAGCCGACTAGTGGCAACACACATAACTATTTTGGCCTATTATGAAATTGGGCTTCTTAACGAGATTTGATTTTACATGTGATGCTTTTCTACTCAAATGTACTGGAACTAAAACATGTGTTCACTAAATGAGTGATTAATAGGCTAGGCCTATGTGGTTTCTAACATGTATGGGATGAGTCATAGACTAGCCTATGTGTTTCTATGTCATCTATGTTCACTTCATAGGTGGTTATATGCATATTAGATGCGTAAAATCATCCTTAGGTTATTTAGACTGTTTTGGTATGTACCGGGTTTTTTTTTCCTGCTCACTAAGTACATAGTGTACTCACCCCCTTTGTTTTGCAAACATGCAGATTAATTTGGTGAGCTTGAAGCTTTGAGTGAATCGTACGGTCTTTTGACATTGTTAGGGCATTACCGCATGTGGGTAGCCTCTGTTTTATATTTTTGTTGTATAATGGCTCATGATTATGTTGATATACTTTATAATTTTGTAAATTAACTCTTGACTATCTTATGGTTTGTGAATGACCTTATATATGAACCTTTTGTATTATCACTGAGATTGCTTTTGAGTGGACTTAAAAGTCCAGAAGTTGTGATAGAGTTTTAATGTGAATACAAAAGTGCATTTAAAACTGATTTACAGGTGTTTTAATTGAGTTTTGAGATTTTCAAAATACAATCATTATATTGTCCAAATGTTTTTAAAGATATTTAGTTAGCCTTGCATAGTCAAGTTAAGGGTACCCTAAGTATCCTTAGCCCGAGTATGTGGTGGTTGTCATGTGCCCGATGTGGTTCCGGTTCGTGACAATTATAAAGCTAATAAGATTGCTGCTCAAGTCTTAAAGTATGGATTCTATTAGTAACCTTGTCCAAGGATACTCGAGATTTTATACTAAAATTTGATAAATGTCAAAGAATGGGTGATATATCGAAGAGGGATGAGATGCCACTTTCAAATATCATAGAGGTGGAGATATTCGATGTGTGGGGATTTGACATCATGGGACCATTCTCATCCTCCTCAGGTAACACTTACATATTAGTTGGGGTTGATTATGTTTCCAGGTGGGTTGAGGCAGTAGGTACTCCAACTAATGATGGCAAGGTGGTTCAAAAGTTCGTCGAGAAGATTTTTACTAGATTTGGGGTGCCTAGAGTGATTATAAGTAATGGAGGGATCTATTTCTACAATAAACCATTTAAGGCTCTTTTGTGAAGATATAATGTTCATCATAAAGTTTCTACCCCTTACCACCCCCAAACTACCCCCAAACTAGTGGCTAAGTGGAGGTGGTGAACAGAGTATTGAAGAAAATTTTGGAGAAAGTAGTGAACACTTCAAGAAAGGATTGGGTTTTGAAACTAGATGACACCTTAGAGGCCTATAGGACAACTTTCAAAACATCAATAGATACCACACTATATCGACTTGTTTGTGGCAAGGCTTGTCATTTGCCATTGGAGATGGAGCATTGGGCCTATTGGGCACTTAGAAAATTGATCATGGAATGGAAGCTAGCAACTGAGAAGAGATTGTTACAACTTGATGAATTGGAAGAGTTGAGATTTGAAGCTTATGAAAATGCCAAGTTGAACAAAGAAAGAGAAAAAAAATGGTATAATGCTCGCATAAAAAAGGATTAAATTTATTTAATTCATGACTTTAGTTATTTCTTAAAAAGCTCAAGTCAAGATAGAGTGGACCCTTCAAAATCCTTCAAGCGTTGCCCCATGGAGTTGGAAAATGACAAGGGTGAAGCATTCAAGGTCAATGGGCATAGATGCAAGTCATATTAAGGAGGGACATATTCACAAGAAAGGGAAGTCATCTCTTTCCTTTCTTCCACTTTTTCATGAAGGCATGTGGAATGGTCAAGCTAATGACCTTACCTTAGCATGTTTACCTTTCTTTTGTTTACCTATTTTCAATTGTTTATTTGATTTATTTGGTTGTGATTACATTTGATTTGAGTTTGATTAGTGTTTATTTGGATTTTTTTAAGTTTTAACTTGTTTTCTCTTCAAATTTCTTATTAGTTGGGTGATTTTGATATGTTTGTAGGTTGTTTGAATGTTGAGAATGCATGCTAAGCTTAAAAGAGGGTTAAGAAGTTGAAAAAGTTGGAGTAACCTATGACTATAGGAATTGATATGTTTCCCACAACCATGGGAAGTATCTCCAGAAAGTTTTTGGAGCCTTAGCCCACGATCGTGGGAATGAGGTTGATTCCCATAACCGTGGGAAGGCTCTCTAGAATCTTTCTGGAGCCTTAACCCATGATTATAGGAAAGACAGGGATTCCCACGATCATGGGAAGCCTCATCCAAAAAAATTTAAATTCCCCCCTTCTCTCTTCTTTCTTAATTCTTCAATTTTTCACACACACACTGTCTCTCTCTCAAAATCACGACACCCACTCTCCAAACTTCTCAAAACCTTCATCTTTCACTCAAATCTTGGTATTTTCTTCACTTATTCCATCAACTTTCATTCCTTTACAATTATTTCACATTAATCACTAAAGAATCCATGGATTTGGTGAGATTTTTTCTCTTTTTCTAAAAAAGTGCTTACCTCACTCTTGCTTATTTTTGTAGATTTTTCTCTCATAATGGCTCCAAAGAAGCTTGTAGCCTAGAAGCCAACCAATGTACTACGCCTTTAAGTCGTCAAAGAAGGTAAACTAGATATGGCAACCACTTTCATGTCCCATTCCATATTTTTTGAATGACAAAGATATGCATTATCATGATTTCAAGGATAGAGTATTAATACTTGCTAAATACTTTGATTTTGAACTATTAAGTTGAAACATTGAGAGATTGGCTGCAAATATCCATTGAGGTTGGTTAATTCCAAAATGTCTAAGTCGTTAAAATTCCTAAAATAGTTGTGATGTGTCAATATATCCTATGATGACTGTAGAATTTTTCACTACTATATGTTACAATCCTAAAATGGATACATTCTAGTTTAGGATAGGTGTCTGTACTTATAAACTTGATTATACTATCATTTGTGTACTTTTTGATTTATCAAACACTAAAATTTTGGATGATCACAATGACTTTTATGTGGATGATTATTGGACAATTCTAATGGGTGAAACCAATTTCGACTCTAGGACTACACCAAATACTTTAATTCATAACACTGAGCACTTGCTTCTTCATAAGTTTATATGCCTAATGGTTTTAAACAAAACTGAAAGCAATAAGTGGTCGGCTAAGGAATTTTTCTTCCTTCGGTGCATAGACTGTAAAATCAAAATAAATACCCCTTATTGGATTTTTCAATCTATTGTAAATTGTGTTAATAAGAAAAGCTCTTATTTTAACATGTTATAAATTATTACTACTTTGGCTTTATATTATAATCTTGATGTGGATAGTATACCTACAACTAGATCTGATATGTTTGACATATCTTATTTGAGACGCTCTAAAATTTTGAAGCCCGACTATATGGAGTTTCAAAATCCTCAAACGTTCACTGCAGTAAAGAACAGGAAGGGAAAAAATGCTACCACTTCTCGACCATCCACATCTCAAGCACCCCCAAAGCTATAAGAAGAAGTAGTGGAAGAAGAACCTACTGCAGTAGCAGAGGTCGATAGATTTAAGCAAATCCTCGACCAAATGGCCTCTAACCATCAACAAATGACACTGCAAATTAATAAGCTAGGCACCTAGATGAGATAAGTGCATAAGGAGCAACAGTACATGAATAAGAAATTTCTCAAGTTCATCCAGAGGAATAATATTGAAGTCTCTTCTCCAACACCTTCACCACCACAATCTCCATGGGCTTTCTTACCCTAAAATGTTTACATTGTTTTAGTTACTTTGTTTAGTTTGATGTCTTTTTGTTAGTCTGATGTCTTTTGTTTGTTTCATGTCTTTTTGTTTGGTTTGATGTCATTTTATTTTATTTTGTAGTTGCCTTGTGATATTGAAGACAATGTGTTCTTTAAGTGTGGGAAGGTGACATTTTCTTTGTCAATTGTATTGTTTCAGTTGTTTTAGTCATTCGAGCCACACTTAAATCATTTTAATTTGTTTTTCCATGAGATTATGTCATGCTAGTTGGAATGAGAATAAATGCATGCTTGAACTTAGATTAGGCCACTTGAGTAGAGAGTGAACCATGTTAAGTGATGGAAAGTAGTTGGTTACGTAAGCTTACTCAAAACTTGACACTTGAGTAAAGAGGTACTGTAGAGATGCATAATCAATTTTTGTTTGAGCCAATGTGAGGATTGAGACTAAATGACTCCATCTATAGTCATTTTATTTTTTTGTTTGTGTGATGCTTCCGTAGTTATTACCTTTAGAGCTTACTTGAATTGGTTTGAGTCTACTGGATGCGTGCTTAATAGAGATGATTAAGGCCCTTTTTATGTTAACTCTTAGCTTAAATGACCTACCTTTTATTATCCCTTGGTACCTCCATTGAGCTTTATTCCTTTTATTTCTTGAAAACACCCCACATTTTAAAACATGAAACCATATTAACCTACCTATTCATAAGGTTAGTAAAGGATTAAGTGATGCATTAGTTGGGATTTTGCTATAGATTCTTTTTCTGAGATGAGTTTGAGTGATACTTCTGCTTTTAAATCACATAGTATTTAATTACTATTTTGTTCATTGTTTCTTCCATGTTATTAAAATGAAAAAAAAGAAAAAGTAAGATTATCTTAGTAGCATTAATAAGTGTGGAGTAGTAGTACTTTTACCCGTGTATCTCAGAAGTATGTTTTGTTATCCCTTTGTTCACTTGTTACTTTATGAATGCTTGTGTCAAACCCTTGACCCTTTTTATGCACCTTACCTTTACCACATTATAACTCGAAGTGAGTCTTTTTGATCTACTTATGCATGCAATCATTATAAAGGAGAATTGGTGTATTAGTTAACCTATAGTAGTGTAGTTTCCTATTGGGAGCTTGAGCGAAACACTAACTATCAAACACTTGAAAGAAATGAATGAAACTGTGAGGAAGATTCATTTTGCACCTATACTTATCTTTGAATGATGGTGCCATATGTTGAGTTTGCCTATGTACACTAATGAAAAGTAATTATGATGTGTATAGTAGCTTGATATTTGAGTTAGAAAAAATTTGATGGATTGCATGCTTTGATCTTTGTGAAAATGAAGTGATAGAATTGATTGGTTTCTTGAGGAAAAGCAAAGATTTAAGTATGGGGAAGTTGATAGTTTTGCATTAGCGTGTGTTTTTCTAAGTATTTGGCATGTGTTTCTTATGTAAGGTTATTATTGCTGTGTTTTAGGATTTATTTTGTATGTTTTTGTTTAGGTTGATCTCCATTATTGTTCTTTTGCATGTGATATTGATTTAAGCTAAGAACTGATCATTTTGATGTAGGAATGGAGGGTGGCCACCTTTACAATTAAGCTAGAGACCAAGAGAGGAGAAGAGAAGTGGAGAAATGATAGCAAAAAAACCCACGATCATGGATTTGATGCTAATTCCCACGATGCATAACCTGAAGATACATATGAGGTTCATTTAGTTTTTATGTTTTCATGACTATATAAGGTTATAAACCCTTATGGATGAGATAGCTTTGATAGAGACTTGCCTCCTTGAGTAGGTTTAGAGTCTTGGTAAAGGTAGAGAATCAAGGTTTTTCATCTACAATTAGGAAAAGAGCATACCAATACTAAAATTTCTAGATTCGGGCAAAGAAGAGGAGGGGTTTGATTTATTTAGTTTATATTTGTTTTTCTCTTCTAGCATTTGTATGATGGATTATTTGATTATTGAGGATGTTATTGACATTATGAGTGGCTAGTTTATTTGTAGAGATTACTTTTGAACTTCTTGTTGAACTCATATTTTATTAATTTGAATGAATGATGTTTTTGATGAATGATGTACTTATACCTTTCAATATATTGAGAGATCGAATTAGGTAATTTATGTAGGATGGTACAATAAGAATTGGCACCTTATAGAGCTACATACATTAAGTTAATTGATTAGTTAAAAGAGAGATCTTGGTTGATTAATTGATGACCTATAGGATAACTTAATAATTAGTTGAATTGGTGGATTGATTTTGTAGATTGAGAGATTGCTTAATCATTATCATTTAATTTGGTTATGGATAATTGATTACACCTTGAGAGAGGGTAGTAATACATTAGGACATCTTAGGTGAAACACAATTTAATTAATAAAATAAGCTGGAGATATAGTAGGGAAAAAGTGATCTCTAGTAGTTAAAATCTTGAATTCTAAGTTTCTAAATTTTTACATTATCACTTATGCATCGTTAGTTGTTTAATTTAATTTAATTTTCTAGTTTATATCCATTTAAAAATTTTGTTCTTAAACAAAGATCAATCTAAATTACATGATGCCTAAGCACAACCCTTATAGGATCGATATCCGCTTTTTACTATAAGTTGTGATCTATATACTTATAGTTTTGAGTGCAATATTAGTATTTATTTTTCATTTAATAGTATTGAAGACTCAAACCTCTTCAATTCACAATTTAGAGGTTTAACCGGTCCAACTTGCTAATGAATTTTGCACCAGAAATGTGGAAAACTTGCTAAGCAATATGGAAGTAAATCTAAGAAAGCATTTTAAGGTTATCACACTTAGGAGTGGGAAAGAGCCAGAAGAACCAGTAGAAGAGCAAGTTAAACCCCACCTTATAGAGGATTAAGAGAAGAAGAAAAACAGATGAAGAAAAGAAAAAGAGCCTCCTTGTGTTCCTCCTCTTCCTTACCTACCAAAAATATCATCACAAAAACTTCAAAATAAAGAATTAGATACGCAATTTGCAAGGTTGGTAAAATTTTTGAAGAAATTGCAGATTACGTTACCCTTTGTGGAAGCTTTGAAGAGTACATCCATGTACATGAAGTTTCTCAAGCATATATTATCAAGAAAGTAGACATGGGATTACAATTAAATGGTAGGTATAGCAAAAGGTTGTAGATCCTTACTTACCAACCATATGCCCTCACGGTTGAAAGATTTTGGGAGTTTTACGATACCCTGTGTAGTTAGTAATTTAAAGATTTCAAAATATTTATATGATTTAAGGTGTCGATTTTAAGGAAATTGGGGCTAGGTGGTATGAAGTAATCCTCTATGTTTATCCAATTAGCATATCAATCAATAAAGAAACTATTTGGCATGGTGAAGGATGTACTTGTAAAAGTGGACAAGTTTAACATTCTTATTGACTTCATAGTGCTAAACTTTGAAGAGGATCAAAATTGTCCACTAATTCTTGGCATACCATTTATAAACACTAGAAGAGCTTTGATAGACATCCATGAAGAAAACCTGATCCTTCTAATTGGTGATGAACAAGTGAAATTCAATATGAATAAGATATTAAAGAATCTAAAGGAGGGCAACATTGATGTAGTCAAATCTTTAAAGGAGCTAGAGGCAGAAGAACAGATGACGACAAATATAGAGCTTAAAGCATATAAATAAGTCTCTATTTAAGAAGTAGTAGAAGAAGAGTGAATGAGGGTGGTTGAAGAAGAACAAGAACAATTCATATTCTTAGAGGAAAAACTGTCAAATTCAACAAAAGATTTAGGGAGTTTCACCATTCTCTATTTTATTGACAGTTTATTATTGAAAAGGACATTACTAGACTTATTAGGTTTCTAATTTAATTAATTATGTCCTTATTATTATCTTGCAACATGTAACTTATTTACAAGTTACTAAACTGAAATTTAGTGACTGGGCGGAAGCAAGCCACTCATAATAGACCCAGGTTAAGCATAGAAGGAAGAGAACGTCAAGCTAATGACATTAACTAAACATTACATGGGAGGCAATCTAATAATTAGGATTTTGTTATTTTATTATTTTCTTTTCTATTTTCTTTTCAATTTTATTTTTTTGTACTTTGTTCCTTTTATTTTTTTATGGTTATTTTGTAGGGAGTGAATTGCTAGAATTTTATGGCTTAGAAGGTCTCCAAATTTCATCTCCCACGTTATCACCACCTTAATCTCCTTAATGGGTTTCATGCTCTTACCATTTTCTTTTTGTTATTTATTTTCTTGTTATATTCATTTATATGTTGATTGTTTTTGTTACATTGAGGATAATGTATTATCTAAGTGTGGGGAGGATGGTGTATTGACATGTCATTTGTGTGACTTTTGCATATCATATTGTTTTAGTTTTGATTTGGTTGACATTATATGAATATATGTTGCATATGTGTGAATGTGTCAATCGCAACAATTTAATGGAATTAGTTTAGATTTAAACATGGTCATTTAATTTGTAAAGGCCTATTGATTTTTGAATTTTATGTTTTGGATACCTTCGGATAAGTATGCATGTTAATTAGGATATGACATTCGTTTTGTTCACTTTAAGAAATTTGTTATATATACATTTATAATTATAAGACAGTTGAATGAGTTAGCATCATTAGTAACATTTCATGAGGTTGATTGACTAAAAAGAAATGAAGTAGGCTATATGAATTAAACAAAAAAGTATATGTTAAATAAATAACTATTTTGCTAGCCCTTTTGAAAAAAATATTGGGTTATGAATGGAGCTGGTAGCTAGTTGAGAACGTGATATAGTTGAGTAACTGGGGGCATTCACAACAAAATTTTTGTCTTCATGTCAAAAGGCTAGATTGACATTCCAACCAGTTAATTAATAAAACGTGGCCTAGTTAAGTACTAGGGGACATTCATGACAAGATGTTTGCTTTCACATCAAAAGACTATGTTAACATTAGGGAAAATTAAAAGTGATGTTTTGATAAATAAATCGTAATGATCTTTGAAAATAGCAAAAATTTTCACTGAGGGATACTAAGTGATAATTGTAATTTTGATTGATAGCTAATTATAAGAGTATGTGTACAAGTGTTATAAGTGAATGAATATGATGTTAATGTTTTGATTAATATGCATATTCGATTCAAAATGCTTAACCATGAAATGCATAGCTTATTATGTTGCACAAATTGAATGATTGATGCCTATGATCAAATTGATTCTATAAATTTTGATGTCATTATCTCATTATTGCATCTTGTATGAATGTATGCTTGTGTATTTTAAGTTTGACCTTTTTCCTTTTTTTTTGCTCAAGGACAAGAAAAGTTTAAGTTTGGGGATGTTGATAGGTGTAGTTTATAATATGCTTTGATATGTGTTTTCGGGTGTTTATTAAATGCTTATTGTATTTATGAGTTTAGAATTGTGTTAATTTAAGTATTTTTATGTATTCTAAGTGTTCGCTTAGATTAAAGCAAGAATTGGATCTTAATTTTATGTTTCATGAGGTGTTTGATGTATTTGTGAGTGTATGTAAACAAGAAATTGAAGAAAAGAGAAGAATTGGGATGAAAACGTAACACAAAACCAAGATTCAAAGAACATAAGAGATGCACGACCTTGTTTCATCCCATTCATGTTCTTTAGGTCATGCAAATTCAAGGTTTTCAGTAATTTTGGTGATACAGAGTTTTGTGCACAAACGTGCATCATATTGTGCATCTGTCAGATAAAAATTCTAGCGAATTTCAGCTTTTCCAGCACGCAAGTTTCTTCCATCTTTTAACGTTTTAGGGCTATTTTTGGAACCTAATTAAGTAGGGAAACCTTAAAAACAACCCTAAGACCCTAAACTACTATTTAAAAATATGAAAGACAGAGAAAAAAGGTAGTCGACATCTTATAAAAGTGTATCAAACAAGGAAGATCGAAAGAACATCCAGATTTCCAATTTTCCATATCATGCTTCAAAAAAAGTTTTTCTTTCTTTCTCCTTTGGTATTTTCATCATAATTGATGTGTAAACTTAATTTCCAGATGTTTATTACATTTATGATCTAATTTCTAGATTTAGGTTTATTCCGTAGTTATTTTATGGCTTTGATCTTTATTGATTTAATACAATATTTTGGTGTTGTGTTAATTGTGCATGCATATACTTTGACAACAAATTGAGAGTAAGTCAAAGTAATTTGATTAAGTTACATAATGAGATTGACTAGTTTAATAAGTCATGCGATTAACAAATCAACTTTCATCTGAAGAGAGATCTTTTTTGAGAACTTGATTATTAAATAGTTGGCTTTAAATCTAGTTAAAACATTAAGAAAACTTTATGAATCGAGAGGTTGCAAAATTTGGAAATTTTGTATTCAATTAGGGTATTTCATTAGATCTTAAGAGAGAGTAATGAATCCCTTAAAAATCTATGTTCAACATATAATTGAATAAATAATTATTATGGGAACAAAATAACAAAAGAATAGATCTTATACATCATCCTTGATCATCTTTAAATAATTATAGCAGTTCACTTGATACTCATTATTTGATTGTTTCTAATTAATTGTTTTAATTTTTTATTATTTCATTGAAATCATCTTTTATTACCTTAAATAAAGTTAGGTTCCATTAGTTTTACTTATTCCTTGTAGGATACTACAAGATACAATCTGTATACTTGCAGGTATTGAGGGTTTTCATCCTATTGAGTTTTTAATTATGCTAAAGATTTAAAGGAACTTCTTATTAAGCTTTCTAGCTTATATGTTCTTTTATGCTAGAGAGATAAAGAAATTTATATTAGAATTAGGGCATTTCAACCTACAAGATTTTGTTTTTATATTAGGGTGCTTATGAGACCTCCTAAAATTAAAGCTTTTCATTGTTTAAGTCTTTAATTACTCAAGGAGATAAGGAGAGTTATACTAAAAATGATGCTTCTTTGTTTAATTATGCTCTTTCAATCATGTTGTAAGTTTATTGTTAGACAATAATATGAATCTCATTGTAATGTGGAACTAGCTTTCTAAAGTTAATCCAATTTCATTCACTTTCTAAAAAATTAAAAAAAAAATTATTTTGAGTTAGGGAGCTAATGGAAATAATCTTATACTTAAGGTTTTTTAATATACAAATTTTTAATTTTGATTTAGAGAGCTAAGGAGCTTATCTTATACCCTAGGCTTTCAATATATAGATTTTTAATTTATGCTTAATTTAATATGAATTTAAAATGTGATATTTTGTTGAAAATTATGCATTATAAATAAAGTATATATAAACTTTAGAACTTCTATCTAGTGGTAATACTTTTATAGCTAAGTTAGATTATGAATTCATGACATTTTAGAGGCATCTAGCCTCTTAGGCTCATAAATTATCTGTTCAATTATATCTTAAATATAGTATGGCTCTAAAAAATTTGGCGCAAAATTTTAATAAGAATTTTACCTTTTAGAAAATTATGAGTTCATTAACACTAATCATTAGTTTAGAGATTTTAACATATTGCCTTACTGAAGTTTAAAATTTTTTAATGGCATGCTTTGATTTCTATAATTGCAATATCCTTTTGGTCTTCTTTTATTTCTAATTCTAAACTCAGTCGTTCATAATTAACCTTCGGATTATAAGCTTTTACCTTTAAACTTAAATATTTTATCTTTGTGAGAATTAGGGCTTCTACCCCAAAGGCAACGGTAAAATTTATTTCTCTGGTAGGTGTTCTTAAGTGGTCATCTAGTGTGGCTGTAATATGTTACATATATCATTAGCTCAAATACCTTTAGATTTTCAATCTTAACCTTTAATATTTGCATTATGTTTTATTTGAAACCAAAAAAATCCATTGACATACAATTACACTATGAATGTTTGATTTCTAATTCTTAGTAAAAGAATGTTCTACTATTAAATTAGGTATTGTTATACATAATGATTACTATAAGGACTTCATACCTTCATATAATAGTTTTCTTTAAGAAGCTTTCCACTACTTCTCTATCATATCGGTTAACTACTTAGCTTCTACCTATATTATAAAATAATTAACTACAAATAGGAAGAATTTAAGTTGCCTAGTAATGGGTAGAAATGTTTCAAGGATATCCATGCCCTATTGAGTAAAGGAGACCATATTAGATACTCCAATATAATCAACCATGAGTGGATGATGCTGGTTAAGATACGTCTTTTTTTTTTCAAATTCAAGATAATCCTTTATGATGCACTTACTCCTTTATATATTTCTATAAGAATGTAGTATACGTTGCTTTTTAACATTCTTAAGAATAATATGATAAAGATATCATAAAGATGTGGCCATCTGTAATTGAATACCTTGAGACTTGTGTTAAATGCTTTTGTTTCAAGTTCTAACTTTTTAGAAATATTCTTTTATGTAGATAATTTTTATTAGATATATACAATTCATTTTTTTCAAGTTTATCTACTTGGTTTATTTGGGTTGGAATTAGCTTTGTTTTTTCTCATAAATTTTCCTTTTTGGCATGACATCTCTTTTAGCTTTTATTTTAAATAGACACTTAGCTTTAGAATTTTTTTAAGCTCTTAACTCATTATGAGATGTCATGTATATATATTTATATATATATATATTCTCTTTGTAGTTTTTCAGCTTGTCTTCCTTCACATCATACATATTATTGAGTTGATTTACTATAAGTTATAAGTTTGAGCTTATACTTTTGAACTTGATATATAGTTCACTAGGTTAACTTTAATCTAAATAGCTACATCTCATAATAGACCTCATTGTTGGATGTTTTAAATTGATGTTAAATTGTATATGTATTATGTAGCGCCCCCTTATCGTAGAGTACCCACCGGAACACCCATAGGTCATTCCGGTACATATTCTACGATAAGAGAGAACTACAGAAAAACAAC
>JAOSBN010040697.1:0-15417 GCA_027563595.1 Erythroxylum suave
TACCTAATTCCCCTTTGTATGAACTTATCCTTTTACTTTTATTAATTTTACTTCTCGGTGGGCGGTCTTGGGAGGGGTTGGGGGTGCCAATGTAATTGGACTGTCCAGCCTCTCTTCTCCCGCTCTCCTATCATTGACGTAAAAAAAAAATATTCTGTACGTAAGAGTTTATATTTCAAAGCAAAGAAGTACCAAGAGTTTTTAACAAATTGGACAAGTTTTATCAGCAAATCATCTGTTTTGGTACATTCAAGTTTGTGCTACATTTGTATTAATTTTTACACGATAGTGTTTAGTACGTTTTCGTATATAGGCAGTACTATTGGACTAGAAATTTTATTTTGAATAAAATATATGTAATAACAACAATAACAATAAAAATAATAACACTGTCTAATTATAATTAAATGTGAGGTTTGAAGAAGTCTAGAAGGACATAACTTTATCAAATATTTTAAAAGCCGGAAGTTAAATTAGTAAAAAAAGAGATCTAAAGAATTTTTTTTTTAAATTGAAGTTATATATATATTTAGCTTAGTAAAAACTAAAGGTTATATACAGCCCTTTGAGAGGGAAAATCAAAAGAACCAACCAAAACACCAAGTTTACAGCTCCACAATCGAGCACACCAAAACCAATTATAAGAACCAATTCATTCTACTACCAGGACTCAATTCATCTTGCTTCCCTTGTGCAATAATAAGTTCCCTTATCAATTGAACTATTGTCATCGCAAGCTCATATTTCAGTCATTCCTTTCCTTGATAAAGGCGTCTGTTTCATTCCCTCCAAATATGATAGATTACAATCGTGAAGGGCGTCTTGATCAATATAGAATCACAATGCCTTTTGTCAGAAAACTGAAGAATATCACGTAACATTCCAGCCCACTTATAAGAGAATCTGGGGACTCCAAGCAAATGCAATAATCTGCTCCACACTGCTTTAGTATAGTTACACTTAAAGAACAAATGATTCCAGCTTTCGTTGACATGTTTGCATAAAACGCACAAAGGATTGAAGGTTCCAAACCATTTATCTTTGGTGCTCAGTCTATTTTTAATAATAAGCCACAGAAAAAAGCAGCTTTAGGACATAATACTTGCCTCCAAACTAATTCAGCCCATGGGACAATAGCAAAGAACTATCTCCCTATTTTGTGTGCAGATTTATTTGTGAACTTCTTACTGGAATGAATCAGCCATACATAAGTATCCGATTGAGTATTCAGCAGTAACCCATTAACTTGCTCACCAATCAAAGAAACAAACCTGCAGTTGTTTAACCTCTCCCTCTCCCGAAAATCCATGCCAACTTAGTATCCTTATGAAGCCTATTACGAGGAGGCAATAAATCATTCTGCACCCATAAAGGACTGTTTTGACACCAATTATCAAACCAAAACCAAATATTCTCCCCATTTCCTACCCGACATTTGATATAAGGATAGATTAGGTCTCTAAGTTGCAACAAACTTCTAAATAGTCAAGAGTGATCATACTATGCCATAATTTGCCAAAAATTCTGCCCATTGAGTTGATAGGTTTGCACCCATTTGACCCATAATGCTTCATTGTCCATGAGTAATCTCCATATTCTCTTCATCATCGAAACTCGTTGCATTTGAGTGGTGGAAATGATGCCCAAACAACCATATTGTTTCAGCATAGCAATATCACACCATTTCACCTTAGCTCCTTTGCATTGCTCATGTTTACTTGTCCATAGGAATTATTTGAGTATCCACTCCATGTCTCAGATCACCCTTCTTGGAATTACTACATGGGCAGCCCAATGTATATGGAAACTATTGAGAACCGAAATGATCAAAGTGGCTTGAGCTGCAAGGGAAAGAAACCGGTTTTGCCAAGCACATATTCTACCTTTCAATATTTCTAGAAGAGGAAGGAAATCAGTATATTTGGGCTTACCCGAGGTGATGGGAACACCTGAATACCTGAACGGAGTTTCCTGTAAGGTCAACCCAACTATAGTCGTGAGCGCCTCCGGATTAGGCACATCAAAAAAACCAATAGGCTACTCTTCTGAGTATTCACCTTCAGTCCCGACCAATCAGAAAAAAGCTTCATCATACCCATCATCATAGAAATCACCTGAGGATCTGCCTTACACAAAAGTAGAACATCATCAGCATACAACAAATGAGACAATTTTAATTCATTACAATTATGATCATACTGAAACCTACTATTACACTCCACTAGTCTAGAGAGTAACCTGGAAAGACCTTCCATGGCAAGAGTGAAAAGGTAAGGAGAAAGCGGGTCCCCTTGCCTAATCCCCCTGGTGATATGAAATGGTGTTAAAGGGATGCTATTTACTAATACACTTATGTTAGGAGTTTGGACACATCGTAGTATCCAGTGACAAAATCGCGGAGGCATTCCAATCCCTTTCAAGCAATCTTTCAGATATCCCCAGTCAATTGTATCATAGGCTTTGTATAAATCGATCTTAATGGCATAACTCTGAATCTTCTTACCTGTGTCATACTCACCTACCAGTTCTTGCAACAACAGAATATTGTCTCCAATACTTCTAGCAGGTGGAAAAGCTCCTTGTATTTTGTTGACCATTTCTGCCAAAACTAGTTTTAGTCTATCAGCCAAAAGAGATTCAATAATTTTATATACTGTGTTGCAACAAGAAATAGGTCGAAAGTCTGTGATCAATTCCGGCCTCTCCTTCTTAGGTATCAAACAAATGTATGTGTGATTTATCTCCTTCAGGAGCTTTCCAGAAGAGAAAAACTCTAACACCGCTTTCGTTAACAACTAACCTGTAAATGCCAAGTGTGCTAAAAAAATCAGCTGAATAACCACCTGAACCAGGAGCTTTCGAGCTATGTAACCGAAACAGTGCTTCCTTCACTTGTTGAGTAGTAAAAGGAGCATTTAGCATTTCCAGCCTTTCTTAACTGGAACAGAACTCCAGCACATTTTTAACCCCAAACCCACCTCTAACACACTCAACAATCACTAAAAGCTGGATAAACAACTCACGGATGTGATGTGTAATTTCCAAATGTCCACTGACCCTATTTCCTATCTCACCCTTCAATTCAGTGATGGTATTGGAGTTCCTATGAGCTAGAATCGAAGTATGAAAAAAATTAGAGTTGAAATCTCCATCGTTAAGCTATAGTTGTCTCAACTTCTGTTTAACTATCGAATTCTGCAATGACAAAGCCTCCTAGTATTTGTGAATCCAACCTGCCTCCATGAACCTTCATTTTGCGGGTCTCTATAGCAATTCCACTAAATTTCAGCTAATTTATTGCCCAAATCTTGTATATTCTGAGTTTTAGGCTTACTAAACACTTTAATGGCTACTTTGGCTAATTTTAGTTTCTACATCAGTTGAAATGCCTTAAACCCCACCACCTCAGTCCTCCAAACTTGAGAAATCACTGCTATAAAGCCCTCCACCTGTAGTAGGCCATTAAAAAAATGAAAAAGAGCTCCAGTCCGAACGTCAGCGTACATTTGTCGAATTATGATGGGAGAATGATCAAAAAGTTGTGGCTCTCTAAACTCAGCTAAAGCATTAGGGAACGAGCTGAGCCAATGTTGATTGACCAATGCACGGTCTAATTTTTTTTAAATGAACATAGAGGCTTTTTGTTTGTTTTCCCATGTAAACCAACTCCCAACACCTCTGAGATCCACTAAATCAGTCTTACGAAATAGTTGACTAAGTTCAACCCCTGATCCACCATGAAAGCGCACCCTTCCCTCTACCTCTTCCGAATTTAGACTACAATTAAACTCTCCAATCACTAGCCATGGGATCGACATCCCCATATACACACTCTTCAGCTCCTCCCAAAGTTGGGTGTGTTGGAAAGCAAGATTAACCGCATAGATGATGGACACTTCAAAATAGAACTTTCCAATTAGCCAACAACGTAAATGAATGAATTGGTCCCCCATCTTGATCACTTGAGCTGTCAATAAATCTAAATTATACCAACACAAAATCCTACCATTATAGTGATGGGCATGGTTAGAGATCAAACCGCAGTTAGGCCCCAAAAAATCCCTACTGTTCGGCACCCTATACGCTTTTATTTTAGTTTCCAAAAGACCCACCAACACTGGTTTTTCCATCGCTAATAAATTCTGCACCATCCCTTTTTTAAGGGGATTGTTTAATCCCCTTGTATTCCAAACTAATACTGACATAAAAACACCTAAAAAAGACACTCAAGGGAAATAATCCCTTTATTTATTTTTTTACTTTCCTTTCTTTCTAACCAGACTTCTCTGAGGAGCCTCACCCAAGCTGTTACTCGCCTCAGCCAATTCAGTATCTACCACAACCTCTTTCCCTATATTTGAGCTGGGCTCAGTACCCTCCAATATCACTGCAATCTTCCCACTATGTAGATTTGTGTCTTCCTTACTAGGAGACGGCCCCGCATCCACTACATCCTCTGTTCGAATGGGGCTGGGACAGGGACCAGCCCCTGCTAAAACAAGTCCTCCGAACTCATTCCCCTTACCACTAGTAGTTGTTTCCCCTGTCTGCTTATTTGTCTGAGATTGTCCAACTCCTGAAGTTAACCTCTCAGGTGACTCCTTCTCCAAAGTTTCACCAGCTTGCTACTAAGGTCCCTGAGACAACACTTCTTTCCCCTTCGAATTTTCCCCAACCAGCTCCGGTATGTGACCTGAAACATTCCCCATCACCTGGGTGACATATACATCCTCATCAGCTACAAAATTAGAATGCTAGCCTGATTTTAATGTCCTACCTATAGCCACCCATTTTTTTAGACACATTCAATGGTTTCCATGGGTACGAAAGGGAGATAACATCCTGTATCAATTCTCCATCTTCTCCAAGTTGCATTATTGGCAACTTATCAGGCAACTGATCAGCAAGTTTTGAAATTTCAATGCAAAGTTTAGTGTACCCGATTCTCTCCATGGTTGTTGTCTGAGAATCCATGCAAATTGGATTACCTAAAGCATTAGCCAAGTAACTCAAACCTTTCACAGTCCAGTACTCCATCGGAAGGCCATGAAATTGTACACAAAGTGGCAAAATGTCTATCGACCCACGGTCCATACCCAGTCTCGGCCTGCATTGACGCAAGAATAGAGGTTGATCACCAATACGCCAAGGACCCTGTTCAAGGATCTCCCTAATATTTGAAGACTCGGAAAACTTGAATAAGACTAACCCATCTTTCGTTAGCATGAGCTTCTCAAGACCTTTGTTGCGCCAACGAGCCATAGCCCACGAATGGATCACCGAAAAGGCCACTCTCTTGGACCAAAAAAAACCCACCAATGCCTTAGACCATGCTCTGGCGTCGGCCTAAAGCAACTCCAAAGGAGGAGAAAAGACACCAGCCTGCATTACATTGGGATAGTATTTCAGTTGGCCCTTGTGATGTTGCCCGCCAACCTTATTCCTCCAAGCTCCATTCACTGTCGAAGTAGGAGTGGGTTCCCCAGAAGCCCACAGCTCACCAACAGCGCCACCCTGATTTGCTATGCTCGGCCCATGGGTCAAAGGAGGAAAGGTCATCGTCAGAGATTTGTCTCCCATTACCGGGACTCCCATCGGAGTAGGACATTCAGACATCCTCTTATGCACGTGTGAAAAGACAACCCACCCCCGTGAAATGAAGGAACCAAAGGTGACAGGGAAGGGTAAGAAAAAAGGTGATAAAGGTAAAAGAACTAGGGTGGGCGGGAAAGAAAAGGCAGAGAGAAGGCAGAGGATTTAAAAGGTAGAGAGAGAGATGTCAATGGACTAGAAAGAATATTGCCAATCTTAGGATTCAATAGTATTATATCATCATAAAATCATTTAAAGATTAAATAAAATTTAAGAATTTAAAAAACAATTAACGAAGATTATTAATTGAAAGAAAGACCGTTAAATAAAAATTAACCGTTTTATTTTAGTTTATAAAACTAATTAGTGTGGCCAATTAACTAGTAAATTGATCAAATTTTAAAAATAAAGATTATTAAACTAAATCAAAGATGAAAATTAAAAATCGAACCGACAAATTGACTAGTTCAAGGTTTTGACACTTAAACCGATCAAATTGGTTCAATTTTTAAAGCGTTAATCTTATCCTAATTAGTAGAAATATTGTTTTCGTTAATCAATATGCATAAATTATTAGACAAATTTAATAATTTATAATTAAAGAATATAATCAATATAAATAGTGTTTATAAGTTTCAACATATTTTACTATTCATTAATTACAATTTTATATTTTATTCACCAATTAGAATTTTTATGTTTTGTTCGTACTTTGTTTTAACCATAATTTTCTCATATATTATTTTCCGCCTTTAAGTATAAAGAACTCAGAAGACTTGGACTCTATTCTTTATCTAAGGTCTTGATTTCAAGTTTTGATAATAGAGCCGCTTCAAAACTTATATGGAAGTACTTTGTTTCTACTCGAAAGATTAGTCAATTGTCTACACGATACCGAATACCAAGTGGTTTTTTAAAAAAAAAAAGGACCACGCAGACTCGCAATTCATCATTCCAAGTAAAATAAACCCAAGAGGGAACGTGGGATCGAGTGCTTAGTGTTGTTGTTCAATATATATAATTATATATCGCAAATGACAACCCAAATCGGTGTCAAACAAACGTGGCCAGCTCTCAAAGCTCTTTAATAACCAAATCGTTCCATACGATCTCATTCAATGGTTCTGGCATTTGGTTTTAATAATGGAAAACAATGAAAAGTTGTCTGTCTCGAACGTCGAGCAGATTTGGATCTGACTTGACTTATACAACCACGAATTTTATTACTAAATATTTTTAACCAATATTTTAAAAAATAAAATATTTAAAATATAAAAAGTTAAAATTTAAACAAAAGATAAATAAAGGAATTATGATTTATAATTAATCAAAAATAAGAAAACAAAATTCTAAAACTTATTTATTTAAACATATTAAAAATTAAGTATATAAATTATGTGAATTCTAAAATTGATATTGTTTGGCAAGTTAAATATGAATTTATCAATTTATTTAAAATATAAAATTTACAAGTTATTAAATATGTTTGATAAATTATTCAAATAATAATTAATTGCGAGTTATACCAATATTAAAAAAATTACTTAAATTTATAAAGTATATGAACGGATTTCAGTTAATTGGTTATATCCCCATTCACATTGACTGTCACAACTCGCAAGCTAACAAGGGATGGCGATCTCCAATTCTCGATAGTAAACTGAAGTCTTTCCCAATTGCGACAACTGTACGGTACACATAACTCATTCCCCAAACTTATATGAGTATTGAGAAAAAGCAAGAGTTTCATATTAATTATAATAATTATAAAGATTTTACTTAAATAGTATTCACAGATCGATGTAAATATATTTAAATAAAATTTAGTTTATATTTAATCAATGGAGAGATAAGTGTCAAATTACAAAAAAAGTACAAGATCAAAACTATAAATTAAAAGAATTGAAAGATTGAATTGTAAATATAAATATATCTTTAATTAATAATATTATATAAAATTTAATACACTTATTTAATTAAGGTTAATAAATTAAATAATGTCTGACTTTTTAAGATTTTTAGTTTAGTGTTAAAATTTTTAATTTCATAACTAATTTTTTTAAAAAATATGTATAGAATAAGTTAAATTGTTGTTTTTGTTAATGTGACATGTTCACCAAATATTAAATATATGTCACAAATAAGTAAAAATAAAAATTTGAAATGAATTGTAAGAAATTTGAAATATTAATTATCAAATTAAAATATTTATAGCCAAAGGCAAAATTGACACTCTTCGACCGGCACTCCGAGAGATTTGGCTAATGTAGTTAGTGTGCGGTTGTTTTGAGTAAAGCTTCATAGTCATATAGCTTCTGCTGTTGTTTGTGGGTTTTCTCCTTCTAATGAGGATTGTATATAGATTTCAGCTTTGATAATATATTTCCTTTAAAATTTAAAAAAAAAATTAAAAATTTTAAAAATTAAGTATTAAAATTTTCAAATTTGGTTGAATATATTATCTACTTTGGATTATTATAATTTTAAAAAATATTCAAAATCATATCTAGTTATTTTATTAACACAAAATAAGCATAATAATGGGTGGAATTTAGGTCAGGATTGGAATAAAATTTTATGTTCAGGTTCAAGCTTGAAGCTTGATAAGGTAAAATTAAAAATTATTTTAAAATTTTTTAAAACTAAAAGCAACATCATGCTACCTAGAAACAACGTCGTAAGATGCATGGAATTTATAGTCAATGTGTTCAGTCCATCTTTCACCCTGAAACTCCTGGAAAAAAAAGATCACACTATGGTTTATTTGCTGCACATTTTCACTTCAACCACACCATTCCACGCAGTTGAGTAAGCGACTCCAAGAACAACTTGATGAAGTCCAAAATCGAGATAAAGAACAATTCAACGTTCGCGGCCAGACATGCCAGGTAAGACCTTCCTTGAAAAGTTTTGCAGTTTATTTGATTAATGCTCCACTTTTATAAAATTTTGCAGAGCACATTTTTTTAATGTTCCACTTGAATATAAGTTTTGCAGAGTACATTTTGTTTAATGTTCCACCTGTATGAAGTTTTGCAGAGTACAGCTGTTTAATGTTTCACTTGTAGCACCCAACGGTAACCCTCGTGCAATCTGCATTAACCTTACAATTGTATAAAGTTTTGCAGAGTGCATTTGTTTAGTGTTCCGCTTGTAGCACCCAACGCTAACGCACAAGCAATCTGCAAATATAAACATCGACTCCTCAACTCTCGCAACTATCCCAAGTATTAGTTTCTTGTCCACCAAGCACAATCCCTAGTACATTGACTCCACAGTACTCATATCTCCTCCTAATTTAACCGTTTATATTGTTATACATCTCCCTTTTTCTTGTTTTTTCTTACCTTGTATTGTTTCTGTTGATACTGCAGAGGAAAATGGCAGAAGCCATACTCTATGATGTTGCAACCGAAATCATAAAGATGCTGGGTTCAGAAGCTCTGCAGCAGATTGGAATTTTGTGGGGTGTCAGCGATGAGATCAAGAAGCTTCAGAACACAGTTGCCACCATCGAAGCTGTGCTACTTGATGCAGAACATCGCCAGACACAAGACCTTCAGATCAAAGATTGGCTTCGAAAGCTGCAAGATGTTGTGTACGATGCCGATGACTTGCTCGACGATTTCTACACTGAAGCTTTGATACGAAAGGTAAAGAGTGGCAATAAGATCACAAAGCAGGTGCGCCTTTTCTTTTCACGTTCAAATAGGATCGTTTATGGTTATAAGATGGGCAGGAAAATTAAGGAAATTAGAGAGAGACTAGATGACATTGCAAGTGATAGCCAAAAGTTTCACCTTGTTAGGCGTCTTGTTACTGAGACACCATTACTGACCCGACCTCAAACTTACTCCTTCGTTGGTGAAGAAGAAGTTATAGGAAGAGATAACGATAAAAATGCAATCTTGAGTCTTCTATTGGATTACAGCACCTCACAAAATGTTTTGATCGTCCCTATTGTTGGGATTGGTGGGTTAGGGAAAACCACACTTTCCCAACTTGTATACAATGACGAGAGGGTCAAAAATTATTTTGAGCTGAAATTGTGGGTTTGTGTCTCTGATCCTTTTGATGTCAAACTTGTCATAGAAAAGATTCTAAAATCATTGACTGATAGGAACCTAGAAAATCTGGAGTTAGATCAGTTACAAAGTCAACTAAGACAAGGAATTGATGGAAAAAAATACTTACTTGTTTTAGACGATGTTTGGAATGAGGACATTAAGGTATGGCAAGAACTACAAAGACTGTTGATGTGTGGTGCACGTGGTAGTAGGATAATAGTCACAACGCGTTCTACAAAGGTTGCAAAGGTTACTAGTAGATTGTCTCCATATGTTCTGAAAGGCCTCTCTTTGGAAGAGTCTTGGACTTTGTTCACAAAATTTGTTTTTGAAGGGCAAGGACCAAAAACTTACAGTAGGAACCTGCTACAAATTGGAAAGGAGATTGTTCAAAAATGTGCTGGAGTCCCTCTTGCAATAAAGACAATTGGAAGCCTATTGTACTTCAAAAATCCAGAAACAGAGTGGTTACCTTTCATGGAAAATGAATTTTCTAAGATATCCCAAGATGAAAATGACATTTTGCCTACACTGCAGTTGAGTTATAAAAATCTTCCCCCACATTTAAAGCATTGTTTTGCATATTGTAGCTTGTTTCCTAAAGATCATGAACTCCATGTAGAAACATTGGTTCAACTTTGGATTGCACAAGGGTTTGTTAAGTCATCAAACACCAGTCAGTGTCTTGAAAAACTAGGCCTTGAATATTTCAAGGACTTACTATGGAGGTCTTTTTTCCAAGAAGTGAAATACAATCGACAAGAAAGTATAGAAAGGTGTAAAATGCATGACTTGATGCACGACCTCGCAACTTTAGTTGCAGGATCAGAGAGCACCATATCAAACCCAAATGTTGATGAAGTAGGGGAGAAAACCCGTCATGTATCGTTTAACTTCAATATAGATTCATCATGGCAAGTTCCGCCTCTCTTTTATAATGCTTTGAGTTTGCGAACATTTCTTTTGCCAATTCAATCATCCTGGGATTATGACAAGTTGTTTCCTAAGTCAAATTGGGAAACTATTTCTTCCAACTTTAGGCGATTGCGAGTGTTTGATTTAAATATGACTGGAGTCGAGGAAGTGCCAGATTCTATCAAAGAGTTGAAACATTTAAGATATCTTGATTTTTCTAGATCTAAAATTTCAGTTCTTCCAAGCTCTATATCTCGGTTGCAAAATTTGCAAGTGCTTAAGCTCAGCTTTTGCCATTGGCTTAAGGAATTGCCAATTGGTATTACAAAGCTACTTAATCTCAGGCATTTGGATTGTTACCACTGTTATAGTTTGACCCATATGCCCCATGGGATTGGAAAATTGACTTCTCTTCAGACATTAACATACTTTGTGTTGGCAGAAAACAACTCTATTCAACAAAAGGTCGGTGGGCTTGATGAATTGAAACAGCTTAACGGCTTGACAGGTTCCCTGGCAATTGAAAGATTGCATTTCCTGAGAAATCCTCAGCTGGAATCTGAAGCTGCTAACTTAAAAGAGAAGCAGCATCTTCAATCATTGACGTTATGTTGGGAAAGAAATTTTGGCAGCAACCGTTCAGAAACTGATAACCTGGAATTGTCATTGGAAAGCCTCCAGCCGCATTCAAACATCAAAGAACTGCATATTGATTGTTATGGAGGCTTAAAATTTCCTGCTTGGTTATCAGCACTCACAAATCTTGTGGATCTATCTTTATATTCTTGTCATAATTGTAAAAACTTACCACAATTGAGTTTAATACCTTCCCTGAAGTATTTATGGATCCGCCAATTTCCTAAGTTGGAATACATTGATAGGAAAGATGATAATAGCTTCAATGGTGCTAGAGGTCGAGCAGGAGAAGGAAGATCAACATTTTTTCCATCCCTAAAGAGTCTTGAACTTGAAGACTGTCCTCAGCTGATTGGATGGTGGAAACAGGATGACGACGACGACGCAGTGGCTGAATCAATTAATGTGTTGCCACAGTTTTCTTGTCTGTCTACATTGAAAATCTCTAGTTGCCCTCGATTGACTTGGATACCACTTTTACCATCTCTTGAAGAGACCCTGAGTTTGAGCAATGTGAGCTCAAAATTGTTGCAGCAGATAATGACTATGAAAATGATACCTTTGGCATCGTCATCACCATCCTTAGCAATCACTCTTTCTTTTCCATCTTCTTCTTCAAACTCAATTGTCCAGTCGCTCGCCAAGTTGAAATGTCTGAAATTGAAGCGGATTGATGAACTACAATCCCTACCTGAAGAATGGCTAAAAAATCTCATTTCTCTTAAGGATTTACGGATCAGAGATTGTGGACAATTGAGGTATTTGCCTAAGAACACTCAATGCCTCACCACTTTACGTATTAGAAACTGCCTCCTTTTAACAGAGAGATGCAGAAATAACATGGGTGAAGATTGGCCTATCATTGAACACATTCCAAATATAAAGATTGATGGCCGTAAAGTTCAATGGGAAGGTCGTTACCGGTTAGATGATGATAGAGAGCTTTCGGAACATTGGTCAGGTATGTTTTTCCTGGATATTCAAACTTTGGTCGATTCAAATCTTAACCAATGTTTGTCTTCTCGTTTCCATTTTGCATTCCAACTTCATTTAGGTATTGAATTCTAATCATAATCATTACTTATGCAGATGATAGTATTCTCGATTAGCTGTTAAAGTGAGTGAGAAAGTTCTGCAGATGTCGTTGTATCTGGACACTACTTCGTCAACAAGTTGCTAGCTACAAACTGAGAATACTTTGTTTTAGAATACTGGTATGTGTTTAATTTCCTTGTTGGTGTCTAATTTTTTGCAGTCAGTCAATTTTTTTTTAGGAATGCAAGATTGGAGCTATGAATTCTGATTTCAAGTCATTGAGGCCTCTCTGATCTAGGGAGTCTAGTCTCTATGTTCTTATCTCTTTATATTTTTAGTCATTGAGGAAAATGTCCCATTTAAGTGTAGGGGTGGGACCAATTTTAAATTTTTTGCAACATTGCACTTGAACTGTGATGAAGGTTAAATCATATCATTTTGTCATATTAGTTGGACTGAGGATTGAGTTGTGTGTTTGAATTTAAATTACAACTTGAGTGAAAGGTGAATCGTATGGATTTCTTGAAGTAGTTGCATAAACTCTGTCAATAATTTGACACTTGAGTGATTAGGTAATGTATAAAATTTTGATTGGTTTTCATATAAGCACATGTGAGGTTTTGAGCCTACCTGAATGAATTTTATATTCATTTCATTGTTTTTGGTTGTGTGTGATGCTCTCCTAGGAAGATTACCTCTAGAACTTGTATTGAACCAGTTTGAAACTACGAAATGCATGCTTTATAGAAATGATTAAGGCAATCTTTGTTTTAAACTCATTAGCTTAAATGGCCCACTTTATACATTATCCCTTGTAACCCCTTTTGAAACTTTACCCTTTTTGATTGCAAAATTAAAAAAAAAACCAAAATTCTGCTAGCCTTACCCAATCACAAGTGTAATGAAGTGCTAAGTGATCATTTGGTCTATAATTTGAGAATTTTGAGCTTGCTTATTATTATGAGAGGTTTATAGAGGTACTTCTACTCATATTTTATTGATTTATTCTGCTTTTGTTTTCTCTTGTTTTTATTGTTTGCCTTTGTTTTTCCAAAAAGAAAAGAAAAGAAAAGAAAAGTTGAAAAAGAGAAAAAGCAAAAGAAAAAGAATCAAACATAGTGGTATTAGTTAGTGAAGAGTAGTAATAATCCCATGTATTCATTTGCTTATCTCAGGTTTTGTCTTTAGTTGTCCCTTTTTCTTAGTACTTTGTTAATGCTTGTGAGTTAACTAGTGACCTTTTTATCCTACCTTAACCCAAACCTCATTACAACCCTAAATAAAAGGCTTTTTGATCCATATTGGTGTATATTTTATGTGGTAGAGAATGGGTGAATATGCAAGCCTATGGTAGTGTAGTCTTTTAGAGGGAGTCTTGAGTGAAACATTGACCCTAAACACTTGAGTGATTCGAGTAAAAACGTGAGAAAATTCCATTTAAATTTTATATGTGCCTTTGATCAATGGTGTCTGCCTTTGACTTTGTTTATGTGCATTAATGAAAAATTATGATGTGTAGTAGCTCAAAGCATGAGTTTGTTGAAGTTGAATGAATGCACACACTCGATTTTCTTTGAAAACGAATTCATAAAAAAAATCATTGTGTTTAAATTGCTTGGGGACAAGCAATAGCTCAAGTGTGGGGGTTTTTGATACAAATACTAATAGGCCTTTTATTTAATGCATTAATGTAGGTGAATTGTGTAATATTTTGGGATAGATACTGTACTAATTTTTCTTTTGTTATTATCTTTGAGTGTTAGGAGTCTTTTGAAAAAATAGAGCAAAAAGATAGCAATTTGGAAGAATGGTCAATGCTTCAACGTATGGACAAGTAAATGGGACAGAACAACAACACATGAAGAAAAGGCAGCAGCTCCTCATTTTGGAAAATCCACATAGCTTCCACAAAAGAGAAAATGCAGAGTAGCCCAGCGTTTTTGAAAGAATGAGCAAAAGGATTTTAGCATGGGGAGAGACGCAACTCAGAAAATCAAGCGTCTACTCACGCATGCAGCAGCCCACAAAGCCTCCATTTGACTAAAGCAAAATCACGCCAGCCTCCACACCAAAAATCACGCCTCCCTCCACATTGACGCATGCAGCAAGCCTCCATTCACGCACATAGAGCCAGCCTTCACAAGCAAGAGACACGCCTACATTCACGCAGCCTCCATACAACAAAGCCACCTCCACTCATGCACGCTACTGACGCAACCTAGAGAACAAAAGAAGGAGACAAAAAACACAAAGTAGCGTGAAAAAGAGACTCACGCACTTCTCTATTTTTACAAACCCTCCATTCATAGAACACAGTGTTAAGTCATTAAATTGCACTTATTTTGTACTTAATTATCGCTCATGTGTTGAATTCAGTATCCGAAATTAATAGAATTATCGTATAATTGTTTATAGATGGTTTTCAACACCATAGAGATAAAATGAAATAAAAAAGATGCAAAAGAAGGAAGAAAATCTGAAAATTTCCAAATTGACAGAAATTCAAAGATTAAGCGTGAGCATGCCGAAGGATGGAATAAATTTGCAGACCAATTTTCAAAAGTCAAATTCGAGATTCTCACCATCTTTAACGATTATATTGCCATCTTTCAAGGGGAATCACCTACCGAAAATAGAAGAGTGCCTTACCTAAACAGAATCAAGAGAAGATAACGAAGAGATTAGCAAAAAGAAGGAGATTGGTTGATTAACGCATATATATATACATTAGGTTTTAGAATAGGGGACGTTGTTGTTAGGCTGCTAAATTTTCTTCTTGCTTCTTTCCTTTATGTTTCCTGCACAATTTCAATAGGGTTTTGTATTTTTCATTAAAGAATCAGGGATGGAGACTTATTACTTTGTTATTTCTTTTGTTTTCAATTCGATTATGAGTAGCTAGATCTTTTTTCTTGGTTTAGGGGATCTATGTTACATGTTATTATGGTGAGATGTTTCGGATACTTATTATGTTGTTAATGAACATTGGATATTTTCAGATCTATTCTTTCTAATCAAATTTGTTGGTTTCTAGGTGCGCAACTAGAGATTAATTGGTTCAACCGCTAGCTTACGGGAATATGACGTTCAGTTTTGATAATCATAAGTAGCAATTAGAATTAACTTCTCTACGTTAGAGTTGAAAATTCTAAGAAGATATTCGCTTGATTGA
>JAOSBN010040754.1:0-15412 GCA_027563595.1 Erythroxylum suave
TTCATAATCGTAAAATTCCTCGTGGGAACGATATCCGCTTACCGCTACTACATTAATTTGTTTTAACGGAAGTGAAAATCTTTTATATTTGGTTGCAGGCGACAGCATCACCAGTTAAGATCTTAGGCATTTCATCTTTAAGAACACACCTGTGAATTAGACTGTCAGCACAAATCTTATAGAGTATAGGTTCATCCCAAATATATTGAGCACATTGAAATAGGAAACACTTTCTTTGTTGATATGACAATTTGGATGGAAGAACATGACCTAAGACGTAGTTTGCAATGTCAGTAAACAAAGGAAGGAAAGGGTTATCTACCATCATCACTGTCTCGTCCAGAAAACTTTCCTTAATTTCCTCTTCCTCTTTATGATGTCCAACTTCAAGTCTTGATAAGTGATCCTCATTTTCTGCTCCTTTCTTATCTTTGATTTCAATATTGAACTCTTGAAGAAGGAATACCCATCAAATAAGCCTGCCCTGGCATCCTTCTTAGCAAAAATTTAACATATATAATGCTGCATGGTCTGTAAATAGAATAACTTGTGAGCCTAACAAATAAGAACAAAAATTTTCATAAGTAAATACCACTGTAAGCAGTTCTTTTTCAGTAGTTATGTAATTCATTTGTGCTTCTGTCAATGTCCTGCTTGCGTAATAGATAGCACGCAATTGTTTCTCCTTCCACTAACCTAACGCACCCAAAAGCATGTTCGCTTGCATCATACCTAATCTTAAACGGTAGAGACCAATCCAACGATGTCAAAATTAGTGATGTTATGAATGCCTTCTTCAACCTATTAAAAGAATTCAAACAGTCATCATCAAACACAAAAGGCACATCTTTTACCAATAGATGAGTCAGTGGTTTTGGAATGAGGGAAAAATCTTTAATAAACTTTTCATAGAACCCTGTATGACCAAGAAAAAGCTCAGATACCCTTAATATTGGAGAGAGTGGGTAACTTTTCAATTACTTATGTTTTAGCGAGGTCTACTTCAATCCATTTGTATGAAATCTTATGGCCTAATATGATTCCCTCTTAGATCATGAAATGAAATTTTTCTTAATTTAAATGTGACTCCTCAAATCTTTGAAGCACTTTGTCTAAGTTAAGCAAACAATGATCAAAAGACTCTCCAAAGACAAAAGAAATCATCCATGAATAATTACATAAAATTCTCATTCATGTTTGCAAAAGTGGCCATCATACACCTTTGAAATGTAGCGGGTGCATTATATAAACCAAAACGCATCCTTTGGTAAGCAAAAGTTCCATACGGACATGTAAACGTGGTCTTTTCTTGATCTTCTAGGTATATAAATATTTGGTTGTACCCCAAATATCCATCTAGAAAGTAATAAAAAGAATGACTAGCTACTCTCTCAATCATTTAGTCCACAAAAGGTAAAGGGAAATGATCCGTCTTGGTGGCCAATTTTAGCTTTCTATAGTTAATACACACTCGCAAACCCATGACAGTCCTAGTGGAAATCTTTTCCCCTTTTTCAATTTCTATCACTATCATACCACCCTTCTTTGGCACACACTGTACTAGACTTACCCATTCACTATCCAAAATAGGGCAAATTATTCCTACATCCAAAATTTTCACCATTTCCTTCTTTACAACCTCTTGTATATTCGAATTTAACATCCTCTGTCTTTCTCTTATTGTTTTACACCCTTCTTCTAGGTTAATTCTATGCATCACCACATTTGGGCTAATCCCCTAAATATCATAAATTTGCCAACCTACTCTCATCCTTTTCCTAATAGTCTCTACCACTTTCTCTTTTTGCTTATAATTTAATTCATTGGAGATAATGATAGGTAAAGTGTGGTTCTTCCTTAAAAAGGTATACCTTAAATGGGAACGTAAAGGTTTAAGCTCTAAAGTGAGGGGTTTAACAGTAGAAGGTGGTGTAGGTGCACCAGCTCTCTCTAATCTTTCTAACTTCACTTGCTCATATACATCCTCTTCCCTTACACTTCCATCTTTATGTATTTCATTCACCTCATCGACTCCTTCTTTAATCTCCTTCACACACTCATCTATAACATCCATTTTCATACACACATTTCCATCCATCGGTGTCTTCTAAGATTTTGTCATATTAAACTTAAACTGCTCATCCCCAATTCTCAACACAAGTTTCCCTTTGTGCACATCAACCAATGCCCTATTAGTATTCGTAAAGGGTCTACCTAAAATCGACAGACAATTCTTATCAGCTTTAAAATCTATTACCACAAAATCAATAGGAATTATAAATTTTTCCACTTTTACTAATACATCTTCCATAGCTCTAAATGATCTTTTTATTGATTGATCTGTAAGTTGAATCAGCATGGAATTCGGCTTGAGCTCTTTTAATCCAAGTTAGACAAAGGCATCAAATTGATACTTGCACCTAAATCGCATAAACATTTGGAAAATTCAAAATTGCCAACAACACATGGAATAGTGAAGCTCCCTGGATCTTGCAATTTTGAAGGCATTTCACTTGAAATAATGGAACTACAGCTCTCTGTCAATGTAACCATTTGATTGTCTTCCCAAGTACATTTATACATGAGTATATCCTTTAAAAACTTTGCATACTTAGGCATGCACTCCAAAGCTTCCACCAATGATAAATTAATCTGTAGCTTCTTCAGTTTCTTTAAAAATTTGAAAAACCGAGTACCCACCTGATGTTGCTTCACTCTTTGCGGATACAAGAGTTTGAGCTTGTATGGTGTTGGTGGTATATACAACCTGCCCTCTTCTTTTTCTTCTTCTATCTCTGTACTTTTTCTTTTCTGTGGCTGATTTTTTTAACACTTGGTTCTTCTATATGCTTGCCACTTCTAAGTGTAATAGCTTTGTCTTGCTCCCTTAGAATAACTTAGGTTTTGCTCGATAAGCTGCCTGCACTTCTAGAAAATAAAGCATTAGTAAGTTCACTTACCTAAACCTCCACGTTTGGATCGACGAGGTATGATTCTACACAGTAAGGTGAAATTTTGCCTCCATTCTCTGTTGACTTTCCTCTTGGCTTGCGTACACTCTTTTCTGACTCTCTACTTGAGCTACCAATTTGGAACTAAACATTTCCATAAACTTGTCCAACTTATTTTCCAACTCTCTAATTCAATCTTGCTGGAATCCTCACAGTTCATCTGTTCTTGTTTGGCCACCTGCATTATTGTTAGTCAATGAAAAATTTGGGTGGTTTTTCCACCCTAAATTACGCTTGTTAGAATAAGAGTTATTACCTTTCTGTGGCTACCCTAAGTAACTTACCTGTTCAGTTCTGCAAGCTCCCAATAGGAAACTCTCCACTAAAATGTGATCATTCTGCCCACACATCTCACAATGTGCTTGCACCACCTTAACTGCTGAAGTAGATGCTCCTTGCATACTGTTGAGTTGCTTCGTAAGAACTGTAATCTGAGCGTACAAGGTAGTAACTTCCTCTCGCCCGAACACATGTAGCAGTTGCTTGCCAACTCTTCTAACAAATCATGAGTTGCTTCCATCGTCTTCGTCATCAGTGAACCCTTGACCACTACATCAATTATCCCCCTTATGCTTGGATTTACTCAACTATAGAATATTTGAAGCAAAAATTCCTTCAGGAGGTTATGATGTAGACAACTTCTCTGAAGTTCTTTCAATCTCTCCCAAGCTTCATAGAGAGATTCTGCATCAATTTGATGGAAATTTGTTATCTCTTTGACAATCCCCGTCATTTTTTTCAATAGAAAATACTTGGTCAGGAATATTTAAGCGAGCTACTCCCAAGTCGTGATCTAGTTTGAATTCAAGGAATTTTACCATGCTTTAGTCCAATTCTTCAATGTGAATGAAAACAGTCTCAGCTTTACCGTATTATCAGACATTCCATTGAATCTGAAAGTGTTGTATCCAACAAGTTTGCAATGTGGGAATTTGGATCCTCATTGGATAGCCTATAAAACTGTACATTATTTTAAAGAATATTAAGTAGCGCTAGCTTTATCTTAAAATTATTCGCCTAGACTACCAATCTCGCCACTCCTTAAGGACTAAATCCTGGCCTCATGAAATCCATTAGCGTTGAATCTAGTCCTCCTTGCTCTCCTTCTTCTTCACCCTTCTTATTTCTCTTTTGTGCTTCTTATTGTTAGGAAATTTGTCTTCTATAACTTCTTTCATTCTTCGAATGCTCCTTGTGTTCAAGCACCTGTAATTAAATAAGGAAAAGTATCAAAAACTTAAATCAAAGTAATCAAAATCAAACATGATGCTCAGCAACTAATCCCTGGAAACGGCAAAAAAAACTTGTTCACAGTAAAACCTATCTACTTGTTTACGCTTAAAAACTGCAAGTGAATGGGTTTTAACTTGTAGTTAAATAGAGCGGATATCGATCCCGTAGGGATTGATGCCTAGACACCGCTTAATTTAGACTACTTTGTTTAAGAAATGAAATTGTTTAATGAAAATAATCTGAAAAATTAAATTAAAAATAAAAGACTAACATAAAGCAATAGACAACACCAAAATGCAGAAAAATTAGAATTCAAGAATCTTAAGACTAGAGATTACTTTTTTCTCTATTTTATCTCCCTCCTATTTTATCGATTGAATTATGTCTCACCCTAGATTTCCAAATTTACTAATCACCTTCTCTCAAGGTGTAACTAATTGTCCTCAACCAAATTATTAGGAATCAATTAGACGATCTCTCAGACTACCCAATGACTCTACCGATTTAACTAGTTATTAAACTATCTTATAAGTGATCAATTGACCAGTTGAGATCTCTCTTCTAAGTATTCAATTAACATGATGACTTCAAGTCTATAGGTCACCAACTCTCATTGTACAATACTACATGAATTTCATCTCACTCACTCTCTCGATTTGTTGCAAGATGACAATTAAAAACAGCAATCATCAAATACACTTCATTCAATTCAATAACATAGGAGTTGAACACAATAGGTCCAAAAGCAATCCATAAAACTAAATTAGCCTACCATAGTCTCCATAACATCATCAAAATTCAAATAAACCATATTTAGAAACACTAGAAGAAATCTGTATGACAAAAAATTGAATAGAAAGACTCTTTCTCTTCTTCACTAAAATGTGGAATTTTGGTGTTGATGTGCTATTTTGCCCAATCTTTATGATGCTCCTTGTCTTCAATCCTTCCTCAAGCCTCCAAATATGTGTTCTTCACTCAAGGATGGTGCTTCTATAGATAAGTGTCGTCTCTCCTTGAAGATGAAGTCTTAATGATGTTTAGATAGTCCAAAAACCCTAAGTTTAATTAAGCCCCACACATTATCTCAAATTATGATTCCCATTTCCGTGGGAATTTGCAAGATTCCTGCGATCATGGGAATTGACCTCAGCTTGACTTTTCTTTTCTTCTTCTCTTTGATCTTTTGGCCAATCTCTAAGTTGTTCCCTCTTCATTCCTACATAAAAACAGTCAACTTTTACACTCAATTAACATCAAAGACACAAGAACATCAATAGACATCAAACTTAATGAAATCATACAAAATGAATCCTAAACTAGAGCAATAAACAACAATTATGCTAGAAACACGTGTGAATTACCTATAAAAACATATACTAATGCACATCTATCATAAGGTAATTCAATAATGAAATCCATACTAATATCCTCCAATGGTCATTCCAGAATAGGAAAAGGTATGTAAAGTCATTGGTGAAAACTACAATTTGCTCTTTGTAAGTACCACACCTATTAATAATAGATTGCACATCCCCAAGCATATGAGGCCAATAGAGGGGTTCTTGAAGAATTTCATAAGTCTTTTGAATACCAAAATGACTAGCAAGACCGCCACCATGAATTTCTTGAATCAATAGATCATGAAAAGGGCCTTTGGGAACACAAAATTTATTCCATTTAAAGACAAAACCATCCCAAATTACAAACTGATATTGCATACCTTTTTTGGAAAGTTCAAACAATTAAGCAAAGTCATTATCCATTGTATAAGAATTCTTTATTATTTCAAAGCCAATGAGCCTTGAGTTAAGTATTGCATGCATAAAATACCTCCTTGATAATGCATTAGCTATGATATTAGATTGTCTAACATTGTACTTCGATGAGAAAGAAAAGGATTATAGAAAACTGACCCACTGAGTATGACATGGACTAATTTTTATTGCCCATTAATATGCTAATCTTCATGTTCAATATGAAACATAAGGCTTAGATTGCAAATAATGACTCCAATGACTAAGGGCTTGAAGGATCACATAGATCTCTTTATCATAAGTAAAATTCAGTTTGAATCCATTAAGCTTCTCAGTAAAATAAACAATGGGATGCTTTTTGATCCGCGTTTTGTCTTTCGGTTTTACCCTTGAAGGTCGAATCAAAAATTGAATTCCAAGGATTTCAATATAGGATGCAACATCGGGTTGTCTCACTTAATTGGAGCCTAATGCAATGGACCTAATCCAACCTAAATGTCATAAAATGCAACTAAATTGTTAGGAAGGGGGGTTTTGGTTCTTTGGAGAACTAACAAAATTAAATTAATTGAAAAAGGAAATGTGTAAAAAGATGTTTTTGGATTTTTGGGAATAAGAAATCGAAAGTTAAAATAATGATCAAATATGTTAAAATCCTCTTGAAAAATGAGCTTGGCTATTATGGTTCAAAACAAATCTTTGTGGGAGTAAAAATCACTAAGTTTCTAAATGAATAACCTTAAAGAACCCTTTAAGTCCAAGGTTTTAATCAATGAACTTCATTTCTTAAAACCTTGTTAAATGCATCTTAGTGAGTACCAAGAGTGAGTTCATGCAAATGATCAATTTGGTGATCACGCATCATCTCATTATCAAACACAACTAGGTAGATAAAAGAGAATTATCAAGATCACAAAATGACATATATGAGACTTCATATATTCAAGCTCCAAGTTCTACATAAACAAACCCAATAACACAATTCATTGTTCAACACTTGATTAAACTATAATCAAGAAAATCTAACTACAAAGTATAAATCCTAACTCAAGAGTTCATAACAGCGTAGATAAATATGAACAAACGACTCCCCTTTGAAGCCTATTGAACTTAAACCATTGCTACATCTTTAAGAGGAACCAATGCTTAGCCAAGTATTGCTTTGGGAGAACTCACAACTGGAACCCTACCAATAGCATCCATAGTAGCAGTAGCAGATAGTGAATGCGGCGATAGATAAAATGGAAGGAAAATGATGGTTGACAGCAAAGTGGAGGGAGGAGTCAGGAATGAGAGAACTTCTCTTCTTCTTTTTTGTTTTTCTGTTGTCTCTTTTCTATATGGTGGTGCCTGCTACAACCTAATTTAGTAGTTTTTAAAACAAATGATGCCGAGTCAGGTCACACAGAGTGTGATTTTCCTAGAAATAGTCCGAGTTTTTGAAGGTTCGCCGCGGCAAACTTTTCCCAAAAGGATTTGTTCTTCGTTGGATCCTTGCCCACGATGAAAAAATTAATCTTCGCCACGGCAAACTTTTCCTGAAAGTTCAGACTGGATTCTTCGTGTTTTTTCGTAGCGACAGATCGGGGCGAACTTCCTATTACGTTGACTTCACTTCAGCCTCTTTCATTCCATGTCTTCTTTTTGACTTCCTTTTCCTTGAGTCTCCTACAGTAAAAAGATAGTAGTTTGCAGTATTAATTGTTCTCAGAAAATTAATTAGTGCATTTAATATTAATTTGTAGCACTTTTCACCTTCAAACTACATAAAATAAAAGCACACACTCAAGAATCAATTTAAGCACAAAAGCTAGAGATAAGAGTCAAAAGGTATGGCAAAGGCCATGAAAATGTCACCAATTTATGTTATAAACTTGGGCTCAATCAAATTCCCCCACACTTAGACGTTTGTACTCCTAGACAAAGTTTATAAGAGTCAAAGATATACAAGTGCAAAAGAAAATTCCGACCATTCTTAAAATAAAAGTAGGAAATTGACAAAAATCATTTTCTTAGAAATCAATCCAAGCAAAATGAAAGAACGCCAAGAAAATAAACACTATAAGCAATTAATCCGAGAGATTGGGAAAAAGAGATTTCACTCAAGGTAAGGTGTTTACTCTCATCTCACTTGTTTTGGGACAATTTCACTCTAAAAATCTTTTTAGTCCATTCTTTACAATAAGCTTGTAATAATTCTACCTCTCCGCTACAAGAACTACGATTTCAAAAATCAAAAGGACTTTCCAAGGTTATAATGCATGGTAGGGTAGATGAAATGGATGGAATAGATGAAAGAAGAAACAAGTATGAGCGTATGCACCACAATTATGAAATAGGTGTCAACAGTAAGACAATATTTACACAATTGACAATTTTTTTCTTTTTCTTCCTTTTTCTCTTTTTTTTGTTTGTTTGTTGTTTTTTTTAATGTACTTGAGAGCATATATATACATGCATTTTTTTCAAAATAACTGTTAAGACCATATAAGGATGAAATAACTAAGAGAAAATACAAAGTAAACTACTGACACCATATAAAGATGAGTGCATGTGCTCATAAATTATGGATCAAGAGGCTAGCAATGGATAGGTGTTTATGGGATGGTGTTTGGTTCAAAGCGTTGTGAAAGAATGCCTCTTTCATATTAACAAAATTCTATTTCATAAAACTTTGATTAAGAATTTAAACAAGTTTTATAGAGATATGAAATAAGCAGATATACACAAAAATTGAAAAAATTCAAGCCCAAATATCCTTCCAACAATGTTAATATCTCAAAAACTAATCTTAAGTTTTAAAAACATAAAGTGCTACTTTGTTAGTGAACTTTCACTCACTTTGTGTTGAAAACATTGAAAATGAAATTAGCCAAAAGCCAACTATCATTTAAAGAATCGGAGGTATTTTCAAGAACTCAAGAATCACTTTAAAACTTATAAAAGCTTTGAGATACAAGAGTGACAAGAATCTGATTGGGGAGAATTGTTGAATGGAGGTAAAATTATAAAAATATTACTTATTTTAAAGCAGCGAAAATCATGTTCATGGTCGCGGCAAAGTCAGCAGAAATTTATGGTGCCGCGGCGAGACCAAAGTTTGCCACAGTGAAAATAATGCGTTCACCGCCGCAAAGATCATCAGTTTGCCAAATTCACCAAGCTTTAAAACTTTTGCACAATATTCAGTAACACAAACATTTAAATGGCCAAAATGAAGCACAAAAAAGAGTTGTGAGATAGGAAAACCTCCCCCAAACTTAAACATCATATTGTCCTCAATGTGAAGTAATCAAAACACAAGAACAATGGACACAGTAGGGACAACTTTATTGGAATATAATCCTATTAATGAAAGTAAGAACATAACTATCTACCTATTAGAATGTTTGCTCCCCCACACTTGTTTAAGAAGTAATAAAGAAAAACATGGTATAGCTACTCTTAGATCAAGAATGAATAAACAAGTGAAGGAGAGAACCTGATATTTATGGAGGTTTTGCAGTCTCATGGTAGAGCTTCAATAGGTGGCCATTGACTTTAACTTGAGTTCCGTTTTCTTTATGTAGAAGCTCAACCATACCAAAGGTGTGTACTTTGGTGACTAAATACGGTATGTCCCAACGAGTATTGAATTTTCCATGTTTAAATGTGAAACAAGCTTTGAATAACAGGACTTGTCTTCTCTTTGTAGAAGCGAAAATGTTCATATCCTTCAAGGCTTAACTCCTACAGTTCTTGCAGCTGCAGCTTCCTCTCCATACCGAAAGATTCCAAGTCCATATTGCATTGCTTGACTGCCCAATAAGCTTTATGCTCCAACTCCATAAGTAAATGGCAGGCTTTTCCATAAATCAAGCGGTAAGGGGTCATGCCTATTGGAGACTTGTAGGCGGTGCAATAGGCCCATAGTGCTTCTTCGAGGCGTAGGCTCCAATCCTTTTTTGATGGCTTTACCATTTTCTCCAAGATATGCTTCACCTCTCTATTTGAAACTTCAGCTTGATCATTGGTTTGTGGGTGTAGGCAGTGGAGACTTTGTGAGTTACTCCAAATTTGGAACATAAGTTACCTATGACTCTATTACAAAAATGTGTCCCTCTATCACTAACCGCAGCTTTAGGAATCCCAAATCGCCAAAAGATATTTGACTTGAGATTGTGTAATTGAAGTGTGTATTTGAATAGAAGGGATTGTGTAATTGAAGTATGTATATGAATTTTGTATTTGACGTGTGTATTTGATATTGAATTATGTATTTAAAGAGAAAGGATTGTGTATTTGAAGTGTAAATTTGAGATTGTGTATTTAATTTGAAGTTTGTATTAAATTTATTATTATTTTTTCCTGCTTATTATTAATTTTAATAATAGTAAATTTATTATTTTTATCAATTATTTTTATTATTATTATTAGTAATATTAAATATATTATTTCTATTAAATTTATTCTTATTATTACTTTTCTACTTATTATTATTCATATTATAATTAATTTTATGACTATTATTATTGTCATTAATTATTAATATAATTATTAATATAATTAGTTTTATTAATCTTATTAATTTTATTATTCGTATTATTAGTAATAATGATTATTGTTACTTTTCTACTAATTATTAAATTTATTATTAATTTTATTACGAATACAATTATTATTTTAATCAATTATACTTATAATAATATTATTATTAATAATATTAATAATTATATATTTATAATAATATTATTAGTAATAATAATAATAATTATTATTATTATTATAAATATAGAATTATTATTATAATAAATATAATTTATTCAAATAATAAACGTAATAATAATAAAATTAATAATACGTAGAAAATTAATAATAACAATAATTATAAATTTAATAATAAGTAGAAAATTAACAATAATCATTATTACTAATAATACGAATAATAAAATAATAAGATTAATAAAACTAATAATATTAATAATTATTATTATTAATTAATGACAATAATAATAATCACAAAATTAATTATAATATGAATAATAATAAGTAGAAAAGTAATAATAATACTAAATTTGATAACAATAATATATTTAATATTACTAATAATAATAATAAATATAATTGATAAAAATAATAAATTTAATATTAATAAAATTAATAATAAGTAGAAAAATAATAATAATAAATTTAATACACTTCAAATTAAATACACAATCTCAAATTTACACTTCAAATACACAATCCCTTCTCTTCAAATACACATTTCAATATCAAATGCACACTTCAAATACACAATTCATATACACACTTCAATTACATAATCCCTTCTCTTCAAATACACAATTCAAATATACACTTCAATTACACAATCTCAAATACACACTTCAATTACACAATCTCAAATACGCACTTCAATTACACAATCCCTTCTCTTTAAATACACACTTCAATTACACACAATCTCTGCTCTTCAAATACATAATCTCAAATACACACTTCAAATACACAATTCAATATCAAATACACAATGTCAAATACACACTTCAAATAGACAATTCAATCTTAAATCCCTTCACTTCAATCTCAAATACACACTTCAATCTCAAATCCTTCTCTTCAATAACAAATACACACTTCAATCTCAAGTCCCTTCTCCTCAATCTCAAATTCACAATTCAATCTCAAATCTCTTCTCTTCAAAACATTACAATAAATTATTATTACAACAATTACAACAAAATATTACAACAAATTACAATAAATCATTACAACAATAATATGTATTATCTAAGGAATATTTTATCGAACACATCATAGGCCATATGTATTATCTCTAACTAATCACAAAACAAATGCATTTTTCCATTATTTACCAACAATAATACACATAAACAACAAATAAACCAATAATCACACAAAAAAATGCGTACACCAATAATAATCACACAAAAACTGACCACTCAAAACACCTATGGTATATATATAAGAGCTGCATTTATTGGAGAGAAAATACACCCAATAGAGAGCTTACCAGAAAATGACGCACGATGGGCTAGAAAACGTGTAGAAATCGCCCAAAAATAGACGATGGAAATGGAGGAGAGAAAAAGAAGAAAAATAGCAAAGGAGAGGGGGGTTGGGTCAAGAAGATAACCTAAACAACGTCGTTTGGTTTAAAACCAAACGACATCATTTTATTTATTAACAAGTCGTGATTTATCGACGGAATATGTTTTTCGTCGGTATTTAAACTCATCAATTAACCTACCACATCTTGCTGCCTCATTTTGTGATGGATTAAGCCATCCGTCGATAAATAAGACTGCTCATTAACGATGGATATTATTCCGTCAGTAAATAACCGACGTTAATTATTAAACAAAGCAAAATTCACCAACAGAAATATTTCCATTGGCAAATGTCTGACGCTATTTAATTGCAAAAAGCATTCCTACAATTTTACCAACGGGAATGGTTATGTTGTCGCTATATGTCGTCGAAAATTTTGCACAAAATGCTTTCCCTCCACCTTTACTGACGACAATTGTGTCCGTCACAAAATGGAAACTTTGACGACATATTTACCGACGGTCTGTACTATTCAATGGGTAATTAGCAACGATTTGAATTTCGTCGGTAACTTTTTGCCGCTAATTTATGATTTTCTTACAGTGAAGAGAGAAACATTAAGAGCATTGTCAAGTGTTCAATGACAAATTGACATAACAACGGACATGTGGACAACTGATAACCAACAGAAGGGTTACATGGCAATGACGGTACATTAAATTGATAATGATTGGAAGTTAAGCAATAGACTTTTGAGGTCATTTATATTCTTTAATATTATTATCATTTACTTTTTTTCATTATTTTATGAATTTATGATTTATATTGTTATGCTTTTTCATGATAGGTTCATTTATGTGCCAATACCGTATGCAATTGAAAAATTGACAAATGTCTTGAAAGGTTTTTTTATGAGTTTGAACATAAACAACAAAGTTTCCTCTATCACAGTCAATAATTGTAGTTGAAACGATGCTATAATTAAGAAGTTGAAGGGTAAGATACAAGTTAGGAGCTTATCAGCTGGAGGTAAGTTATTTCATATCCGTTGTTTTAGATATATTCTTAACTTGATTGTGAAGGTTGGGTGGAGACGATAAAGGAAGCAATATAGTGTATTCAGAGTAGTGTTTTATATTGGAGTGCAACTCCTAGAAAAGTTGAAACTTTTGAAGATGTTGCACAAATTTTATGTATTCCCTGCACAAAAAAGTTGGTTTTGGATTGGCCTACTAGATGGAACTCGAGCTTTAAGATGTTGGAGTCAGCAATCCCATATGCTCAGCTATTTATTAGATTAGCCGAAAGGGATCCTTAGTATACTTGCATACCATTAGAGGACCAGAGAGACTTGGCTAAAGAACTTTGTATGAAGTTGAAATTATTCAATAGTTAGATTGAATTATTTTTAGGATCAAAATATCCAACTCTGCACTGTATCGTTAGCATTATGTCCAACATAAAGCATTTTTTAGGATTGTGGATGTTTGACTCCAACGAAGTGATTCGGACGATGGTGGAGTAGATAACAGACAAGTTTAATTCTTATTGGTTTAAGGTTGGAGATATTGTTACAGTATTATATATGTTAGACCCGAGACACAAGATGGATGGGGTTGAATATATTTACAATGTATTGTATGTGGTGAAGCTCAAGAGGGTCTACATACCTTGAAACAATTATGGTATCAATTGTTTCATGATTATGAAGCTAGAATGCAACAAACTCATGATCAAGATATAGGCAATTCAACTCAGACTTCAGCTTCAAGTTCAACCTTTTCTTCTAACCCATATTGACAAATTCTCTTTCAAATTTTTTGAAAGAGAAAAGGGCTAGGATATCTTATAGTACGATGGAGTTCGATAGATATATTTCTAAGGAGTGTGTTCTTGAAACTGAAGATGAGTCGTTCGATATATTGTTATAGTGGAAGACATCTGCACATAATTATCCAATCATACAAGCCATTGCACGAGACTTGTTAGCTATTCCATCATCGACTGTTGCTTCAGAGTTTGTACTTAGTACTAGTGGTCAGGTCATTACTCCTCATCATGGTCGACTACATTATCACACCATAGAAGTGATTATATGTGCTCAAAGTTGTTTAAATAATGAAGATATTGAATGTAAATTTTTTATAATATATTTATTTTATTTACTTTTATATTATCTTACTTAATTTTGTGTTTTTTTTATTTTCCTACGACCATAGGTATTAATGTAGAGGGGATTAGTGAAATTAATTGACCAATGGAAGGTATTTTTATCAGATATATGAAGATGAAGGTATTTAAAATTTTCTTTCTATGTAATAATATTACATTATCAAATATTGTTTTTATTTTAATATTATATTACTAAATATAATGTTTGTACATCCAGATAATTTGATCCAAACTGTTGATGACCTTACCAACAAGTACAATTAATCAACTAGAATCAGATGATGCTCTATCAGTCTCCAGTCAACTCTTCAATCTATCTAGTTGGTAATTTTGTATTTTATCATTTTTATTGTAAAATGATTTAGATAATCATTTGTGTATAGAAAAATTTTCTGTGGTTAATGAATTTGGATTTATCAATTCTCTCTTAGAATAATTGATAAATAATTTAAGTAAATTGAAAATTTTAATTAATTTAATTGAAAATTTTGACTATAACTATTAACTTAATAACTTTTCATACAAATTTCTAATTAATTGAATTAAAATTTCTAATTAATCATACCATTACATTCATCTCAATAACTTTATTATATCATAATTAATTAATTATATGTTGTTATAATTTGAAATTGTCACATAATATATATATTAAATAAAAAGGTGAACATTTTATAAATTTGTTGAAATATGAATTTGGTTTTATCAATTATTTCTTATAATAATTAATAAATTAATTAAGTAAATTAAAAATTGGAATTAATTTAATTGAGAATTTTAACTATAACTATTAACTTTTTCATACAAATTTCTAATTTATTGAATCAAATTTCCTAATTATTCATACTATTGTATACATCTCAATAACTTTATTATACCATAATTAATTAATTATATGTTATTATAATTTAAAGTTGTCACATAATATATACATTAAAAAGAAAAATGGTGAAAATTTTATAAGTTTTATGAAATATGATATGCTTATAACACTCTATAAGGATGAGAAGGATTTAAAGTAATACTTATATCTTGTACCAAGGTTTCGATTAAGGATCTAAGGAAATACTCTTAACAAACTTTTAATTAGAGTGACGTAGGTAGGAATGACTATTCTAATATTAGAAATTATATAGGAGAAAAAAATTATGAATGTAATTTATATAAATTTAGATTAATTGGAACATA
>JAOSBN010040773.1:0-15411 GCA_027563595.1 Erythroxylum suave
GAATAATTTCAAATTTTTTGTCTTTCAAGTAACTAACTTGAAGTAGTCTTGCAAAATATTACAATGAAGTCAGTTAACTAACATCTTGTAAGGAGGATCCATTTACATCTAACTGAAGTGCTTGTATCATTCAAATGCCAATCAGAAGGCCATAATTAGTGATAGCCTTAGCTTGGAGGACTTAGGCCTTAGGTTAGCAAGCTTCTGAAACTATAAATGAGAAGGATGCTTGGGCTCACCAATTACTCCCGAGCAAAGGTAATCAATTCTCTTAACACTTCAGTTTGGTGTTTAGCTTGGCTTTAAAAAACTGTTCAATTTCTTTCTTTCCATAAAACATATACTATACTCTCAATTTTTATTTTAAAGGTGATAACACCCCCTTTATATGCAAACTAATCCATGTGTTTAGAAAACACAAGTTTTAGTTGTGTTTAGAATTTTCCTTATGAAAGCATGTATAAGGAGTATACCTTTAGTTGTTAGCCACATTGGAAAGGCAACTTTAAGTTTAAAATGAAAGAACCATATAAATTTGGACTAAGATACTCTAGGGGATTAGTTAATAAACTTTTTCATAAGGAATTGGAGTAGTTTCCATCTTTGTTTAGGCTCCATAAAACTTTTTCCCTTCTCTTTGGAAAATTTTGAGTATTTAGAATCATATTGATCAGAGGGCTTTTTGGAAATGTTTCAAACAAGTTGAGATTTTTTGTTAAGACTTTACTAATAGTTGCATCTTTAGGAATTATGTTCTGTAACATATTATGTTCAGGGATATTCCTTAATATATTAACTTCAAGTTAGTTATCAAACTAGAATTTTTCATCTACTCCATCCCCAGTTTTATATTTAATCACCCCTAATTAGTTCCCTGTCTTTGAGGATTTGTAATAAAGACTATTGAAGTATGGTTCTTGTGATGAAGGGCCAAAAGTGAGCTTTATGTATATGATATTCATGCACCCACCTAACCTATAGAGCTTGTTTGTCTTAAGACATCCTCCAGTGCCTTTTGATTAGTAGAATTCTATTGGTTAATCTTATATATGTGATACGTAAGCCTTCTTCTTTCTTAGGTAAAGGAGAGCTCCTTCTATTTAACCTTAGCTAGAGCCTGCTTATTAGAGTCTCCTAGCTATAGGAAATTTCTCATCATCCTCTCAATAGTTTTGATAATGAAAATTGGAATTGAAAGATAGGCTAACTAGTATATATATAGTCAACCAATCATTGAGTTTATTAGTTGAACATAACCAGTTTGGACAGGCTTCTATTGAATCATTCAGAGAATCTTTTTTAAAATTTTCCAAGAAAGGTTGATAGTCGAACTATGATGGCTTCTTGGTAATAATTAGTACCCACAAATAGCTCATTGGAGGATTCATTCATTTCAACCCAATTATATCACTAGGTTCCTAGGTATTATAAGGAGTGAAATAGGATCAATTTGTTCTTATCTTTATTAACCTTCAATTCTGAAAGTTTTTGAAGAGATTCATTGTAGTCAATAGGGAGCACAAAGAGTTGGCATCTACCTAGGAAAAACATGAGGATGTCATCAATAAAAAGTATAATGGTAATTTCATTTTCTTACATTTGGTATGATGTTTGAAAGTGGGATTATTGCTAGAATTTAGCTTTATAAGCCTTATAAGTACTTCCATTCCCAAAAAGAATAAATATGGAGACATAGGATCTCTTTGCCACAAACCTTTAGCTACCTTAAATAACTTTGTAAGTTCCCTATTGATCAAAACATTAAAAGATACTGATGTCATACAATCCTCCACCCATCCCATGATAACTTCAGGAAATCCAAAAACCCTTATAATGTTAACAAGAAGTTCCAATCTATAGATTTTAGTGCCCTTTTCATATCAACCTTTATAGTAAAATTCGTGGGAGATTGTTTCTTTAAGTATCCTCTGAATAATTCTTACGCCATCAATATATATGTTATCTGTTGTTTGACAAAACATGAAAAACTCCTGATTTCCTTGAATGAGTTAGGGGAAATGATCTTTAAAATCCAATAATTTAGTTTATAATTTTCCTTTACCTTTTTGTCACCCTAAATAAAATATTTGGTAGTGTAGTATAAGGCAATATAAGAGGAATGATGAGTTATGCATAAATATTAAACCTATATTATTTTAAGAAGATCATATTTTTAGAAAGCTAACACTTGGCATATATTATACATTGTAGGAGCTAGGAGATTGTGGCCTCTCTTTATTAAAAACATGAACATGTACATGATACTATCTTCCTCATTTTTACTGTTGATAAAGCTCAAAAGGAAGGCGTGGAGTCACCAAAACTTCGAGAGGCTTTTCTTTGAACAAAGCAATACGTAAGCCTGCAGTCAGGTCAATTGGTTCATCTGATGGTCTGTGGAAGTTAAATGCCTGAAGTAACCTTGCAAGTGCTAATGACATCTCTTGCATTGCTAAGTTGAGTCCAGGACAAGACCGCCTTCCTGAGCCAAATGGAAGAAGCTCAAAATGTTGACCATAAACATCAACATCTGTTTTTGCTGTCAAAAATCTTTCAGGCATGAACTCCTTCGGATTTGACCAAAAATTTGGGTCTGTTTGCACCTTCCATAAGTTAGCAAACAAACGAGTCCCTTTTGGGATAAAATGCCCACCAAGGTAACAATCTTCTATAGACTCATGCGGAATTGCCAATGGAGCAGGTGGGTACAATCGTAAGGTTTCTTTGATAATGGCTTGGATGTACAACAAATTCTCAGCCTCGATTTCGTTCACTATTCGATCTCTACCAATTTTTTGGTCAAGCTCTTCTTGGGCACGCTCCAATACATGTTTATTGTTTAATAAGTTGCTAAAGATCCATGTCAGACTCATGGATGTGGTGTCTGAGCCAGCAACAATCAAAGTCTAACAACATGATTTAAATTTTAAGATGTGTTATAATTAGTTTCTACTATATCAAAATTAATAAAAAGAAAATTATTATATGATTAATAAAATAATTTAAGACTTAAAAGAGTTTAATATCCAGAATTCAAATTATGTTTAGTTTATTAAAAAAAATTTTAAATATGCAATAAAATTATAAAAATATTATAATATAATATTTTTTTAGTTTGAGATAAAGTTAAAAAAATATTCACAACTTGTTACTTTTTTCATGAATAATATATCTATGAAAATATATCTTTAAGTTAATTTTATTAAAATTTAGAACAAAATTGCCCTTTTAAGTATTCAAATGTTTTGACTCAAATTTAAATTCAACAATAAATTAAATTGATTAAATTTAACTTTCTTTTCTCTATTATTTTTGGTTCAATGTTATGTTGAGTATTAGTTTGATTTTAAAGTATTTATAAAATTAAGGTAAAATATAACGTACCAATATTGTTGCCTTGATAATGGTATCTTTTTTATGGCCATAGGTGGTGTCATCCTCAATGGTAGAAAGCATGACATCGATGATATCTTTCTCCGAATCACTGCTCTTCGGCTTGTGTTCTTCAATCCATTTTTCTATGATTGCGTCCAATTTCTCAGAGATCTGCTTCATGCTTTTTATCGCTCCTCCAAAATCAAACCAGCCTAAGAACGGGATGAGATCACCAGGAACTGCTCTGCCTAAAAGTTCCATGAATTCTCTGATAGTTTCACCCACATGTTTATCGTGATTATCTTGGTTGCTGACATTTCCGTCAATGTTCCTCTCGAAGAATCTCTGCCTTGATATCTTTAAAGTAATGATATTGAAGGCTAATTCTTGAAGCCATTGACTCAACACGATCTTAACTGGGCGATGCTTGTTCCTCTTGCTCAACATAAACATGTCGTTAATCAAGTGGTTAACCTCGGAAACCTGATAATGTCTCAGTGATTTGAGCCTGTTGATGGAGAGAAGCTCCATCACCGCCAGCTTACGTAACTCTCGCCAATATTTTCCATACGGTGCTAAAGCGAATAACGATGAATTGTAACCGAGGTATTTGCCTTGAGATGTATATGGGCGTGAAGCGAAACTTCTGTCACATGTAGTGAACAACTCCTCAAGTAACTCGTAACTGCTTACCACTACTGTTGAGTGTACTCCCATCCTGATCGAGAAGATGGGACCATATTTATCCGCCATGGACGACAAGGATTCAGATAAGTTTTTGGTTTTAGCAAGTCGATGAAGATGTCCTATAATTGGCAAGCCACCCGGTGCTTCTGGTACAAGATTGCGCCTCTTTGTTTTCCCAGGATTGTACTTTTTGGACCACAATAGAGTACACAAGAGCATGAATACCAGAGCCCCAAAAATCTGTAATATATGTGATGATGAAGAGTAATCCATGAGACAGCAAAAAATTGAGAAGTGTTGTTACGAGTTGAGGAGTTCATGGGAGGCACTGAAGATCCTGGTACCACTTATATATTGAAACTAGCAGGTAACAGTAAGTACAAGAGCCAATGGTGCAAGCTGATCCTCAATATTTCACAAAACGAAAAAGTTATGCCTTGCCAGTCTTTGAGTCACATTTTTGTTGCGGTTGGACACTGACAGAGACGGTGTTCACATTTTTCAAAACGTTGGATCAGTTGAATTCTCAACCGATGAGGACGAAACAGAGAGGCGAACTGTTCTCAAAGACGGATGATTTTGCATGCATTTCTCAAATACTTGTTAGAAAATATGAACCACAACCTCTTGCCCAATCGGACTGAATATTTCTGTTGAATCAGTCCCTGCAAACTCAGGCATTCAGAGAAAGTGACATTTGTAAGCACATGCCAAGGAAGAAACACATATGGCTTAGGAAGGACAATTATTGATGTAATTATCTAGATAGTTTAGGAAGGAACGGTCGTCATACAATGGACGAAAAGAACCGGTGTTACTAGAACTTGTGAGCTACTTTCAATTATACGAAGAACATGGAAGATTAAGATGATTGAACTAATTAAAACTTTTCTTGAGGAATAAGGAATAACCAAAAACTCAAATAAAAGTGCAATTGTTAACATCTCGATTAAAAAATTGCTCGGTGCTAAGTAGTTTTTGCTATCCTCTGCTAGTGGTGTGTTTCACTCTTGCGTCTACACTACGTTTTTGCCCCTCTGGTTTTAAAAGCCTTTTGGTAGGCCCAACCGAGACAGAGGATCTGGACTCAACCCAACGTGCCTCATGAAGATGGACTACCCAAAATATCCTTGAAATGCTCGCCGTCTTTTCCAGTTATTCCTTTGATTTGTTTATTGGAGGAGATTTTAGCTTGTCCAGACGTCCGCGAATGATATAGAGTCTTGTGTCGGATTCCCAACTTTTTCATCAATTTTTTGAATCATTTATCGCAGAAATGGCTTCCTCCGTCAATTACAATAGCCTTGGGTGTCTCATATCTGCTTAAAATATATTCCTTCAAAAACTTCAAAACAATGTTAGCATTATTTTTCCTAGTAGGGATGAGTTTCACTCACTTGGACATATAATCAATAGCTAACAATATATATTCAAAGTCAAAAGATTTTGGGAAAGGCTTGATGAAAGCAGCGCCCTAAACATAAAAGATCTCTACCACAACAATGTTAGTAAGAGAAATTTCATTTCTTTTACTTATATTGCTTACCCTTTAACACCTATCACATCTTGTGCAATAATTGTGAGCATCTTTAAAAAGGGAAGGAAAATATGTTAAGAAATATCATTCTAATAATTATTGTACATTTACTTTCCTTCTTCTTGTATATATTTTTCCTTATTAGTTTATTGCATATCCCGTTGATAGTGGATCACATGTTCTGTGGCTTAGATGTAGGAGAATAATTAGACACACACTCTCTCTCTCTATATATATATATATAGACTTGTATTCTGTCAATGAATATGCAACGAAACACATTAAGCCAACTCTCTACTTTTTCCTATCTATTTTTTAAGATGGTATCAAAGCCAATCTTCTAAAAACAAAAATTCAAGTACCTCCTCCAACATGGATCCAACAAATCCATATTATGTTCATCATTCAGATCATCCAAGTCACATGCTTGTCCCCGTCAAATTAAATGGTGCCAATTACCCATCATAGAGCAAGTCTATGATTCATGCTCTCACAGCTAAAAACAAAATTGGCTTCATTGATGGGTCCATTGAAGAACCTTCAGCAGCAGAACAACTAACAGAATATGCTTTATGGAATCAATGCGACAGCATCATCTTATCATGGCTCACTCACTCCGTAGAACTTGATCTCGCCAAAGGAGTCATTCATGCAAAGACAGCCTATGAAGTTTGGGAAGATTTCAAAGATTAATTCTCACAAAAGAATGCACCTGCAATCTACCAAATTCAAAAATCGTTGGCTTCACTCACACAAGTTATCATAACAGTTTCAACCTATTTCACAAAACTCAAAGTCTTTAGGATGAATTAGATACATAACGGGCACTTCCCACTTGCAACCAGATAAAAGCACATAATGAATAGAGAGATGAAGATCGTTTGATGCAGTTTCTTATACGTCTTAATGACACCTATAATGTTGTTCGTACAAATGTCCTCATGATGTCCTCGCTACCTAATGTATGCCAAGCATACTCATTTTTTATTCAAGAGGAAACCCAACGACAATTGACACCAGAGCGAATTGAAAATTTCTCCATTATAGTTGTTGTTTCAAAACATGGAAATAATTCCTCATATAAATTCAAAGACAAGCATTGTGAGCATTGCAATAGAGAAGGTCACACAATTGAAAATTTTCACACTCTAAAGTTTCATTGCAAATATTGTGATAAAAAAGGGCATACTGAGGACAAGTGCAAATTCAAAAATGGCACATGGGTTTCCAACAACAACACAAGAAGCCAAGGTAATCGAAACAACAATTCACAATAACAGCAACGTAGAACTCAAGGAAACACAATGAATTCTTTCGCTAATGCAAAAGAATCTTCTCAATCTCAATCCACACATGGAGTTCAATCATAAGACATCAATAATTCTCATGGACTTTCTACATATCAACTCCGACAAATAGCTTAAAGCTTGTCTATGATGGCTCATAATCATATTTCACCCAGTAAAAGTGATGCTTATGCAAATGCTGCAAGTCTGTCTCTTTTTCAAAATGTTTCAATTAATTCTGTGCTTACTAATTCTGACTCCACACTTTTCACTCAAACAAAATCTTCATCTATTCTTATTGTCAACCTACCAACAGGGTCATCTGCCTTAATTAATTCTATTGGAACCATACCATTTAACTCAGATATCACCTTAAACAATGCTTTATGTATTCCTTCCTTTCACTTAAATTTAATGTCTGTTAGCAAACTCACCAGCGATTTAAATTGTTGTGTCATTTTATTACCCACCTTTTGTGTTTTACAGGACATAACTACGGGAAAGATGATTGGCTTCGGTAAACAGCATAGTGATCTCTATTACATGTCTTCGTTACAACAAACATCTATTTCTTATCAAGTTTCATGACTCCCAGATTTATGGCATATATGCCTCAAATATCCGTCATCATCCCACCTTAGATTAACTGCTCCACTATTATCTTCTCATAATATCAATTTTGATAATAAATGTGATGTTTGTCCTATGGCTAAGCAGCTTAAACTAGACTCCCATTTCCTTCAAGTATTATCTCTACAAATGCTCCATTTGAATTACTACATTGTGATATTTAGGGTCCACACAAAGTACCAACTCATTTAGGGGCTCTTTTTTTCTCACAATTGTGTATGATTTTACAAAGTTCACTTGGTTATTTCTTATGCAATTCAAATCTAAAACTCAATCTCTTTTGCAGTCATTTATTACATTTGCTAAAACACAATTTCATGCATCAGTTAAAGCAATCAGAGTAGACAATGGAAAAGTATTCTTGTCTAAGAAAAAAAATTCAATCTCATGGTATTGAATATCAACATACTTGTGTTTTAACTCCCTAACAAAATGGGGTAGTTGAACGCAAACATTGCCATATACTAATGTCGCACGAGCATTACACTTTCAATCTTCCATGCCTCTCACCTTTTGGGGAGAATGTGTATTGACTGTTGTCTATCTTATTAACAGATTATCATCCCCATTGTTATCTTCAAAGTCACCTTATGAATTATTATACAATCATCCACCATCACTTGATCACTTGAAAGTCTTTGGTTATCTGTATTATGCAACGGTTGTCCAACCTAGTCATAAATTTGACACTCGTGCCAAACGTTGTGCTTTTATGGGGTGTCTCACTGGCCATAAGGGCTGCAAACATTGTGACTTAGAAAAAAAAAAAAAAGAAAGTTGTGATGTCTAATTTTCTGAGACTATCTTTCCTTTCAATTCAACCACTCCAAAGCCATCTACAATGCCTTCCAACCTTTCCATTGACATCACAAAAGGTTGGGATCGTTCATCGATAAATACTTTCCTATCCCAACACTCTTCCCATCAGCCTGCATTCATACCTGAACCTACATCTTCTATAGATTCCCCACCAAATATTACCGAAGAAAATATTTCTACCCAATCTACACAATCTACTATGCCTTCCATCGAAAACACCGATAATGTTTCCTCCACTCAAACACCCTCTCCTCCACCTTCTCGTCAACCTCTTCAGCCAAAGCAACCCCCAGCATGGCATAAAGATTATATACTATCAGCGCAAGTCAATCATTCTTCCACGAAGTCACACACTGTAAAAGGTACTGGGTATCCCCTTTCTCATTTTCTCTCATACTCTCATATATCTTCTACCCATTGCACTTTTTTAGCTAACATTACAGGTCATACCGAGCCTCAATCATATGCTCAAGCTGTCCTTGATCCACATTGGCAACAAGCTATGAATGCCGAATTAGAAGCATTGCAGCAAAATAAGACTTGGAGTTTGGCTCCTCCTCCTCATGGCCATAAGCCCATTGGCTATAGATGGGTTTACAAAATCAAATACAAATCCAATGGAACAATTGAACACTACAAGACTTGTCTTATTGCAAAAGGATACACGCAAATCGAGGGAATTAATTATCAGCAAACATTCTCTGCTATAGCAAAACTCACTACACTTTGTTGCCTCCTTGCTGTCATTTCTGCTCGAAATTGGTTTGCCTACCAGCTAGATGTTCAAAATGATTTCCTTCACGGAAACTTACAAGAGGACGTATACATGGAACCTCCACCTAGTCTCCACTGACAGGGGGAGAATATTGTATGTCAACTCCATAAATTTGTTTATGGTCTCAAGCAAGCCTCAAGAAACTGGTTCCTCACTTTTTCAACAACCATTCAAAAGGTTGGCTACCAACAATCAAGGGCTGATTATTCTCTTTTCACCAAGGCTAAAGGTACCTCATTTACTAGAATTCTCATTTACATAGATGATATACGACTCACAGGGAATTATCTTCAAAAAATTGAGAACCTTAAAAAGTTCCTTCTCACACGCTTCCGCATCAAAGATCTTGAAGACTTGAAATATTTTTTAGGCAGTGAATTCTCACGTTCAAATAAAGGAATTTTTATGTCTCAAAGAAAATATGCAGTAGATATTTTAGAAGATTCTAGGCTTCTTGGTGCTCGCCCAGACAAATTCCCAAGGGAACAAAATTTGAAGCTCACCACCACAAATGAAACTTTATTGAATGATCTAACTAAATACAGAAAGTTGATTGGCAAGTTGATTTATCTCACCGTGACACGGCCTGACATAGTTTACTCTGTTCGAACACTTAGTCAATTCATGCATGAGCCTCGAAAACCTCATTGGGATGCAGCTATACGAATTCTTAAATGCATCAAAGGTTCTCCTGGTCAAGGTTTGCTATTTTCTTCCACAAACAATCTTGCTTTGAAAGCTTTTGTGATTCAGATTGGGGAGGTTGTTGTACCACAAGATCAGTGACGGGTTATTGCATTTTTCTTGGAAATTCTCTTGTGTCATAAAAATCCAAAAAACAAGCTAATGTTTCCAGATCATCAGTTGAAACGGAGTATCGAGCTATGGCTAATACATGTTTGGAGTTGACTTGGTTGCATTATATCCTGTAAGATTTAAAGGTTTCACAGATAGCTCCTACACCATTATTTTGTGACAATCAAGCAACCTTACAAATTGCGGCAAATCTTGTTTTCTATGAACGGACAAAGCATATTGAAATAGATTGCCATATAGTCCAAGAGAAATTACAAGCTGGAATGATTAGTCCATCATACGTTCCTACTCACTTCCAATTAACAGATGTCTTTACAAAAGCATTGGGAAAGGATCAATTTGAGATGCTACAAGACAAGTTGGGACTTTATGATATTCACTCTCCAACTTAAGGGGGAGTGTTAAGAAATATCATTCCAATAATTATTGTACTTTTACTTTCCTTCTTCTTGTATATATTTTTCCTTATTAGTTTGTTGCATATCCTGCTGATAATGGATCACATGTTCTATGGCTTAGATGTGGAGAATAATTAGATAGTTTCTTTGTATAATAGACTTGTATTCTATCAATGAATATACAACAAAACATATTAAGCCAACTCTCTACTTTTTCCTATCCATTTTTTAAGAAAATGCAAGCCACTTTAAAGAACCTTCTCCATGGTTTTCTTGCTCCAAAATGTCCTCCACATTATATATTATGGCAAATTTGCAACACTTATGATTTTATCTTTGCAAATCATGAACAAATAAGGCTCGTCCTAAAAATAGTAGTTTTAAGAATGTAGAAATCTTTTCTTTTCCTGAACTTTCATGTTAGTTCTTAAAAGACAACAAGTAAGATAGTTAGCAATATCGAAATACCATTGGACTTGTGAAACCACAAATAAATCTTCATCAGGAAATCATTTAAAAACATTCTAAGGTGCAATGTGTGCATTATCATCATTAGGGTGTAACCTAGAAAGGTGATTAGTTACTAAATTCTCACTACCTTTCTTGTCCCTAATTTCCATATCAAACTCTTGCAACATTTGAACCCACTTAATGAGTCTAGGTTTAGCTTGTGGTTTATTTAACAGACATTTTAAAGTAGCATGATATGAAAACATAAGGACCTTATAACATGTCAAATATGATCTAAATTTATCAAGCGCAAAACCATAGCTGACATTTCTTTCTCAGTTGTTATGTAATTCACTTGTGCATCATTCAAAGATAGACTTGTATAGTAAATCACAAGCAAGAGTTTGTTAATTCTCTGGCTAAGAATGCCTCTAATGGCATAGTTCGAAGCATTACGCATAATCTCAAAGGGCAAGGTCCAATTGGGTGCAAAAATTATAAGGGCAGAAGTTAACCTTTCTTCTAAAGTATTGAATGCTTTAAGGCACTCATCATGAAACACGAATGGGACATCTTTACCAAGAAAATTACATAGAGAATAAGAGATTTTTGAAAAATCTTTTATAAACCTCCTATAGAATCTAGCATGCCTAAAAAAACTTCTAATACCCTTAACCAATGTTAGAGATGGAAAACCAGCAATTAAATCAATTTTGGCTTTATTCACCTCTATGCCCGTATGTGATAATACATATTCCAAAACAATGCCATGATCTACCAGAAAATGACTATTTTCCCAATTTAATTTCAAATTGCATTCATTACATCGCTTAAGCATAAGAGTCAATTTATGTAAACAGTTATCAAAGGAATTATCAAAAACAAAGAAACAGTCCATAAATACCTCAATAAATTTGTCGACCATGTCTAAAAAATTGGACAACATACATCTCTGAAACGTACCATGTGCATTGCAAAGCCCAAATGGCATCCTTCAAAAAGGAATGTCCCAAATGGACATGAAAAGGTCATCTTGGGTTGATCCTCCAATGCTACAGGAACTTGATAGTAACCTGAAAGACCATCAAGAAAAAAATAGAAAGCATGGCCAGATAATCTATCTAACATTTGGTCAATAAAAGGTAAATGAAAATGATCTTTCTTGGTCACATTATTCAACTTTTTATATTCTATACACGTTCTCCAACCTGTTTGATTATGCGTCAGTACCAACTCACCTTTCTCATTTTGAACTATACCTATGTTAAGTACCACGTACATAGGACTAACCCACTCAGTATCTGCTATAGGGAAGATCACCTCCTCATTAAGGAGCTTAAGAACCTCCTTCTTAAGTACCAACTTACCTTTCTCATTTTGAACAACAGTTATGCCCATTTTCTTAAGTAGCACATGCATAGGACTAACCCACTCACTATCTGTTATAAGGAAGATCACACCCCTCATTCAGGAGCTTAAGCACCTCCTTCTTAACTACCTCATTTATGTTAGGGTTGAGTGTTGGACCCTGAACTTTTCTTGGAAGTTGGAACTATTAAAATGAGAAATTGTTGGAAATTAGTCATAAAGAATTATTGAATTAGAAATTACAGAGAAGATTAAGGTAGTGAATGTAGTAAGTTGATGATGAATGGGTACATATGTGTATGTTCTGTTATTAATGTTCATGATCCGTCATGGACTATAATTTTTATGGATGATATTGAGTTGAAATAGAGTTGAGAATGAGGAGTAAACGAAGTAGAAAAGGTGATCTTTGTACAAATTATGTTAGGTGTAAAATCTGACCTGAAGTTGGAAAACTGGGTTGCTTCTGTGCAAATTCGCCGCCGCAAACTCCTTGCTTCGCCACGGCGAACTTGAATGGTTTTGGTTAGGATTGCTCTCAGGTAAAGTTCACTGTGGCGAACTTGTGAAATTTGTGCAAGAATTCCTCTCTGGAGGAGTTCGCCGCGGCAAACTTCTGGCTTAGCCGTGGCAAACTTCTCTCTTCACTAAACATGTTTCAGTATTTTGCTCATAACTTATTATGTATTTATCTGAATGGAGTGATTCTTGATTTGGAGTAAACTAGAGACATAGACCTAAAAATTGTATCAAGAAGTCAAATTTTGATTCTTTCTCTAAGATATTTAATTTCTGGATGGAAGTTGTATATAGTACACTGTTTTTTTTTAATGTGAACAACCTGATAATATTGGAGGTATATCTTCCAAATTTCTAAACCAAATTGAGTGATTTTTCTGAAAATGGAAAGATAAGACATATAGGAACACTTTTCTAGAAGGAAGTGTTATCAAATTTCTTCATTTACCTGATCAGAATAAGGAGTTAATATGTTAGTAGTTGATGGGCAAAATTGGAAGGACAAGTTAAATGAAGGGTACAATTGGAAACAAGGCAAAATTTGGTCTTGAATAAAAGAGAAATAAGGGAGTCGTGAGAAGAGAAGTAAAAGAAGAAGAATCGTGGAGAAAGAAGAAGAAGAGAAGGAAAAATCGTGGAGGAGAAAGAAGAAGATTTGGGCTAAGCTTAAGGTAAGTATCATCTTTCTTCTTGCTTATTAGAAAAACAAAAGGGATTTGAGAAAGAGATGAGTTGTGTAGAAAGAAGAAGTGAAACCCTAGATGGATTTTTATGGGTTCCTAAACTAGGTTTTGATTTTTTTGACCTAGATAGACTATGGGTAGGATAAGCCTAAGCCAACTTAGCGTTTATTTCATTTTTGTGATTTAGAAGCTTTATGAATTTCTATGGGAATGTTGTGTTGAATGAGAACTTGGTTGTTTGAAGGAAACCAAGGAATGTCAATCCAAAAGCAAGAGGAAAGGAAAGCTTGACTCGGATTTTGCAAGTAAATAGGTGGGTAATGTATTTATGGTTATTGTGTAATTGGGCAAATTGTTGCCTATGTGTGTGTATGTGGTTTTGCTTGAAATTATTATATTTGAAATTGAAATAATTGTGAATATTTGAAATTGCATGATGCATTGTGATTATGCTATGCCTTGAAAAAGGTTATAACATTTGGAATTGAATGAAAAGAAGAAAAAGTATGAAAATATAAGAAAAATGATCAAATGAAAGAAGCACGAGAGTGCAAATTGTGATTGACTAAATTGAGCATAAATTTGATGGTATTTAGGCGAGAGAGGAACCGTTTCGTAGTCACGTGCACTTCGACATCAAACCTTCTCCCAGCTACCCGCTTGTGACACGCGAAATTTGAAAAATAGATTCGTTTTGTTCACAAAGTAAACTTTGATTTCTCTGTTTTGTTCACGGAACCCTCGAGCCAATTGTTGTGCAGTGCATCTTTAGATATTCAAGTATAGTGCATAATAAAGTGTTATGTGTAATGGCTGAAGTTTATGTTGTGTGTCAAGTTTTAGTTATATGGATCAATGTTTTAATTGTTTGAATAAAGTAAGAATGCTAAAGTTGTTAGATATACATGTACATATGCTTGAATATGTGGCCAATCGCCAATGGCTATAAATATATTAGTCACTGAGTTGTGTAGCTCAACCCAATATTTTTCCCACTCCTCAAGTGCAGATCTAGAAGATCAGTGAATCCTTGCAAGGCATTTGGATGAATTCCAAGATAGTTAACTTTTGTACTAAATTAGTAGCTAGACTTTTGGATAGCTTTATAGGCTCATTGAATATTAAGCATCTAATGTATTTTGTATCTTTTGTTATGACTTTGACGTAATGTGGATTTGTAATTAAAGCTTTGTATGAACTTCATTTTGATTTGTTAATGAATGAAGAATTTGAGAAGTTCTTTGCATATGTTTGTATTGATCTTTTGGTTGAGTTGTAAATGGATTGGTGGGAAGATTGTATGTGTAGGTGTATTAAGTTGTGTTTGATGTTTAGTGATAGATGTTGGATGTTTGGGTTCTGGGTTGTGAAATGGAGGGTTTCGCCGCGGCAAAGCCAGAGGTTGACCGCGGTGAATCTTCCCCAGATGGTATTTGTTGGATGTATTTTCTTATTAGAATTCATGGCATTTTCCTTAATTTCTGGATTAATTATTGGACTTTATTAATATTTTTTTCTGCTAAATTGTTTAGTTTACCAAATTTCGCATTTATTGTTGTTCATGTTTAATTTGTCGGAAATGCATTTGAACTATTTTTCAGTTGTTAATCAGATTATTGCTGCGGCTAGAGATGTCCAAGAGAAGAAGGAAATTTATGCGCTATATAACATTCTTCCCCTGGATTCTGCTGGTGCTTCACAGCCCATCATGCAGCTTGACGCGGTGAAGGCAGCTGTTGCCGCACTCTGGAACACTCGTGGCTTGAACTGGCCCCTAGGATTTGAGCAACACAGGCAGAAAGCTGGAGATTTAGATCTTGTGGACTGGCTAAGGGCAATGTTTGGTTTCCAGCGAGACAACGTAAGGAATCAGAGGGAGACACCATGCGCTATCCAGCTAGAGGAGAGCCCCTCCACGCACCATCTGCTAAAAAAATACAGCACAGACCCCACCACATATCCTCACCTTGCTCAACCCACGCACTTGCAAAGAGGAGAGGAGGCTCCACCAACATTACAGCTCCAAAGAAGAACATAAAAAAAAACACTAGGGACATCATTAAAAGCA
>JAOSBN010040814.1:0-15408 GCA_027563595.1 Erythroxylum suave
GATTTGGATTTGTTGCTTCCACTGGAAAAATGATTTCTTAAAAGTTTTGAAATCTACCGTTTCTCCAAATATAGCATACTTTCTTTTTCCAATCCAACATCTCCTGCGTACCCGCTAGTGGCATGAAGCTCCTTCAAGGACTCCCCTAAGTTCACGGCTACGCAAGACCATTAAGTGGAATTGCGCTAGTACGTTATGTTCACGGCTATACAAGACCCTTTTGGGAAATATGTAGTACGTTCTATTTTACAGCCACCCAAACCTATTTGATGTGTTTATGTGATATCCAGTTTGATGCATACATGACTTATAATTGCTCATGAATTGTTGTTTGAGTGCAATTTTTAAGAAATAAGTATTTGCTGATTTCTTATGCGAAATTACTATGGTTTCTAAATTGTACAATTCAATGAGTTTTTGCAAATGGTTTCTTCTTATTTCTTAATTATAAACCTGTTACCCACGAGCTTTAAGCTCACCCCCTCCTAATTCTATCCCATTCAGGTGATGAGAAAGAGCTTATGTAAGTCAAGAGTCAAGCCAAATCACTGCATTCTGCGTATTTTGTTTTGTTTTGAAGTTTGTTTATGCAAAACAATGCTTTAGATGCATTTGAGCAATTCTAGTCCTTGAAAACCTTGTAATTCAAATTCTGATGTAAGGGGGCTTGAAATGCCCACTAAAGTGTTGTAAAACTATTATTTGTTTTGAAGATGAATGAAAAATATATATGTTCTGCTCATGATTATAACCACTGTTAAGTTTTCACGTTGCCTGTGATAATAAAATGAGTTTGAGGCGTTGAGACGTAGTTGCTATTTATGTTTTGTGTATTTTGCCCTTGGAATTAAATGAATGAGGGTGGTTGAAAAAAATTTTAAGTTACATTAAATAAGGTACGTTGCAAGAGGTTTGGGATCTGCTTCAGGGGTTTTCACTGTGTAAGAATGTACAGATGCAAGGAGAACACAGACGAAAGAAATCATCTATGATGACATCAGCATATAGAACAAAGATGATAGAAAACAGATGATAGGAAGTCAAACATAGATGATAAGAAAGTCAACCCTAGATGATAGAAAGACAGATAAAAGGAAACACAGACCATAGGCAAACCCAGACCATAAGCCAAACACAAACCATGGGGCAACCATGGATGATACAAAGAAGGAGTTAAGCCAGTATGATTAAACAGTCACTTAGTTGGAATTAATCACAGAATTCACTAATTAAAGGGATTCAACAAGAAGTGATTATCAAGGATCAAGAAACAGTTAAGGATTTAGGCTCTAAGTACAAGTCAAGGGACAAAATGTTTGAAGAAGTCAAGAAGAAGTTTCAAGTTTGAGGAATGTCCTCGTAAGGGCACTCCACCTTTGTAGGATGTGCGTCTAGATGTCACTTAGGACGTCGAACACGTGTCTCACAAGGGTGGGGTCCCAACAATTCAATTATAACTTGAGAGAGAGTAACTGACCCTGAGATCATCTAGAACTATTAATTCGATAAATCGTAATTGGTTAGGTTAGCATTAAAGATAGATAATTTTCCCTTTCACTTTCTAGGTTAACTCACTAGGCCAAATTCTAAGGCGTGCTATAATTGTTCAGCTTATCAATCTATTTCCATTAATTCTTATTAGTTGATTATTTTCGTTAAGTGTTAATTGTAAATTATTTTTTCTTATTTTATTTTTATTTATTGATTTATTTATTATTGTCTTAAATTTCATTGTCAATTTAAAATCTATTTTTAAGTTCCGACCTTAGATTTTAGGATTAGATTAACCCTCCTCGTGGGATCAATACCTTAGGTACTATATGAATGACCCATGCGCTTGCGGTATTATTTAGGTTAAAATAGTAAAACTTAACATATGTAAATAGTCGATCAATGACCACGCTTAATTTGAGATAGATTGATGTTTAATTTTATTTTGTTTTAATTTCAACTTGTTTTCTCTTCAAATTCCTTGTTGATGTGTTTGTAGGTTGTGGGATCATAGAGAATACATGTTAAGGTTGGAAGAAGGTTTAGAAGTGGAGGAATCATCTGCTCCCACAATCGTGGGAATTGGAGTGATTCCCACGATCGTAAGAAATCTCTCCAGAAACTTTCTAGCTCGATCGTGGGAATTGTGGCGATTCCCAAAATCTTAGGAAATCTCTCCAAAAACTGTCTAGAGAGTAATCCCATGATCGTAGGAATTCCATCAGGAGGGAAAATTAAATTTCCCTCCCCTTTTCTTCTTTGACCCACTCTTCAAATTTTCACTCCTTCTCTCTCTAACCCACAAAAATCCTCCTCCCACTCTCTAAAACTCTTCATTTTTTCTCTAGATTATTGGTATTTTCTTTATCTCTTTTCATTAATCTTATAATGTTTTATGCTTTTCATGCATTAATCATTCAAAACACAAGGATTTAGGTAAGATTTTGCTCTCTCTAAGAATCAGATTTTGCTCTCTTTCCCTCATTTTTTGTAGGTTTTTTCTTCTTAAAATGACACCAAGGAAGACAATGGCTAGGAAATTGGTTAACAAACTTTGCCTTCAAGATTCCTGTGAAGGTAATTTTGATTCAGCAGCAATTTATTAGGCTCTATCTTCGATTTATTCGAAAGAAGAAGGTACGCAATTTTGAAACCTTAGGGCTTGAGAATTAGTCACACCTAGATATTTTGATTTTGAATTGTTAAAAAATATTGGAGTGAAGCGAAAAATTGAGCAATTAGCTATGAGCATAGGATGGAATAGGTTCATTCGGTGTGACCTACCTATTAACCATATGATGACTATAGAGTTTTTCATAATTTTCTGATATAATCCTAAAATAGATGCTTTCTAGTTTAGGTTATTTAGAAATGTTTATAAATTAGATCATACTGTCATGTGTGCTCTTTTTGAATTGTCAAATACAAAAGTTTTGGATAACGAGTAAGGACCATTTTGACTCTAGGAATGCACCCAATTCTTTAATCCATAGTGATGATCATTTACTTTTGCACAAATTTATGGGTTTAATTGTGTTTAGTATTGAAAGTAATAAATGCTCGGCTAAAGAACATTTCTTTTTGTTGTGCATGGACCAAAAAATTAAAATTAATACATCTTATAGGATTTTTTGATCAATAGTGAGCGTGGTAAATAAAGAGAGTTCTTGTTTTGGGATGTCTCATATTGTTACTGCTTTGGCTCTGTTTAATAATTTTAATGTGGATGATGTCCGTACAACTCTGCAGGATATATTTGATATATCATATTTAAGGCGCTCTGAGATTGTGGTGTTCCATTCTATAGAACTCCAAAATCCTCATACATGTACTGTAGTGAGGAATAAGAGTGGCCAAGATACAACAGCTTCTTGACCCTCCACCACCTAAGTTGTCCCAGAGACAGAAGAAGAAGCAGTAGAGTAGGAACCAAGTGCATCAACAGAGGTTGACCTATTTCAACAAATCCTCAACCAGATGGCCTCCAAACAACAACACGTGACATCCCAACTTAAAGAACTCAGTGCCTAAATTTGGTATGTCCACAAGGAGTAGCGCAACTTGATGAAGAGGTTCCTCAAATTCTGTTAGAGGAATAAATTTGAAACTCCTTCGCCAACACCATCGCCACAATCGTCTCCATAAGCCTTTTCTTACCTTAAACTTTTCTTTTTGTGATTTCTTTTGTTTGGTTTAATAGCTTTTGTTTGTGTTATGCCTTTTGTTTGGTTTTATGTCATTTGTTTAGTTTTATTTCTTTTCTTTAATTTGATGTCATTTTCTTTTATTTGGTTTGATGTCATTATTTGTTTTAATTTTTTTAATTTGGTTTGATGTCATTTTCCCTCATTTGATGGTTGACTTGTCACATTGAGGACAATGTGGTCTTTAAGTATGGGGAGGTAACATTGACTTTCTCAATTGCAATGTGTGCATTTTTCTAAATAGGATGCATGTTTAGGTATATCATTACTTTGTGTCAGCAATGGAACAACACTTTAATCATTATGATGGATATTGCCATGAGATTCTCTCATGCTAGTTGGAATTAGATTGAATGCATGATTGAACTTGGATTAGGTTACTTAAGTAGAAAGTGAATCATCTTCAGTGATGAAAAGTAGTTGGTTACATAAACTTATTCACAAATTGACATTTGAGCAATGACGTAGTGTAGAGGTGCATAATGAGTTTTCATTTGAGCCAATGTGAGCATTGAGCCATATGACTCCATCTATAGTCATTCTATTTCTTTGATGAGTGATACTTCCTTAGGTTATTACCTTCAGAACTTGCTTTGAATCAGTTTGAGTCTATTAGATGTATGCTTAATAGAGATGATTAAGGCCCTTTTTGTGTTAACCATTAGCTTAAATGACCCATCTTTGATTATCCCTTACTACCCCTATTGAGCTTTAATCTTTTGATTCTTGAAAATACCTAAAATTTTAAAACCCGAAACCCATTAACCTACCCATTCATAAGCTTAGTAAAGTATTAAGTAATACATTAGCTGGGATCATTGTGAAATTTTTATTACTGAGATGATTTAAGGATATGTCTACCTATGAATTACATTGTATATGGAGCTATTTTGATTTATAGTTCTTCCATGTATCAAGAAAAAGAAAGAAAAATGAAAAAAATGAAAGTACTAGACTTCTACTATAGCACCTTAGTAGCTAGAACTCCCTTGAACCTAAAAATTATTGTTGTAATTTTGATGAGTTTATGAATTTAGTAAGTGAATGATCATCGATGAATTCACTCAAGTCAGGTCACAAAAATAAATATGTCAAAGTTTATCATACTTCCACAAGCATATCATGTAACATAGCATTACATATCACAACACATCCTCCATTAACTTCAACTGTAATTCACTATTTAAAAACAATTCAATAATTCAATTCGATCAATTGATACATGTAAGGATGTATATGCAAATGCACATGTGTTTCCATTCTTATTTTGTTTTGTTATGACCAAGTGCCCATTAGCCCAATTTACTGTCCCTTATCTATTGTAGATATCGAGATCATTTTTGGGCCCTATCCATTATAAATACCATATGCATATTATCTGAGCCTGAGGCTCTTTTTCATAATCTTGAGCTCAAAGCTCTTTTCTGCACATCGGTCACTCTGGTCACATCTCCTTTGTTTAACAATGCATTTCAATGTGATAAAATGCATTATTACTTATGCTATGTTTTCATCCCCTTTCATCTCTTTGTACTTATGCCACATATATGAAATTCCTCATATCTAAACTTGGTTTTTATCAATTAGTTGTACACATATTCCATATTATTTGAGTTTGCACATCTAAGTTGAATCACAGTATGCTCCAGAAAAGTTATTGCCTCGATGTTCCAGCAATTTTTAATGTTGACGATCATCTTACGCGTCTATCATCATGCAATACACACATAGTTCACAAATCACCAATTTGTTTAACCATACGAATATACAATCATGCACATTTATATATGGCATGTTTCAATGCATGTTGAATTGACTTTTTGGGTATGTATTCTTATGTTACATTTTGACTATTCAGTTTTTTCTTATACACCCTAAGACCATTCAAACATTATAACTAGTATACTACCATTTTTGCAATCAGGTTTATACCTTTAATTTAGGTTGATTTACTCCAAATTCATCAACCATACAATACACTTATCCTTATACATTTTCATGATCAAAAAGCCTCTTATAACATACACAATTGTTACTTCGAATCTAGAATTTCAACAAGCTAGATCTATACATTCACCAAACTTTTTGCAGCAATACATATTAATACATTTTACCTAATTCTCATTCATAATTACCCCATATTCTTCAACGATCATTCATCCATACCTTATACACATTAAACATGTCCTTAAGATCATGTTCGCATTAAAAAAAACTTATTTAACTTATAATTTCCAACTTTGAACACAACCACATCAAAAATGTCCATTCTTTAAGTTATGACATCAATTAACTACATAAACTTATCAAGCTCTTAACCAATTAATTAGGAAACAATCTACTCTTATTCATAGCCTTAATCAAGTCCAAATATACCAATTTAGAGTGACTTTTCTCAGCTAGTTCGACATCTACACAAGGCTGAAATTAAAATTCCAAAATTTTTCATCGACATCACTAATATGTGTAACTTTGCTACCTTTAATACTTCACGAATTTTACAAGCTTAGAGACATCACTAACACCTGAAATATTCCATATTTCATGTCCTTTAAGGTTACTTCATTTCAGGTTAATATAACTTCCATATTAGTTACATTAAATCTCACAAAAATATGCTCATTTGTTTCATTACCATTCACTTTATAACATCATATTTTCAATCCTAACTTTTTCATATTTGAAAACACTTCAATAACACCTATCTTTAACATGAATTCATCATCAATATACTTCAAATCTCAACTTAAATCATCCATATAACATGTAACATCCCACTACCTTAGATTATATATATATACAAAATATAAAAAGGACATTCAAGAACATACCCTGTGAAAGCGGCATGTTAGAGTAGTCACATTCACCTAATATGGCATCATATAAAAAACACAAATACTCAAATTATCAACTTCTTATTCCATTTGTAAAACATAGTTACATTGTAGCATTACACTTCACAATTCATATATACAATATCATAAATATCTAAGAGCATACTATTCTTTTACAAAATATTCTACATGGAATGAGAAACTAAACAAAAACATTCGATCTAAACTCCACGGTCTCAGCTAACCGACCTTTGAGTCATTTTTTAAGTCCAAATTTGCAGTATTAGATTTCTTCTGGAGTGTCTTAATAGCTAGGTTTCCTTTCTCGTACTTGAAAATCAACGTTGCAATTTTGATGAGTTTTGTGAATTCAGTGAGTGAACCATTATCAATGTGCTCACTCATATCAAACACAAAACAATTCACAATTTAATTTCTATAATCAAATCACATCACAAATACAAAATATCACATTTTAGAACATTTCATTTCAAACACTCTGATCATACATATCAATTTTTATATGCAATACACATATGACTCACTTTTATTATTACTTTGTTGTGACCAAGCACCTTTTTAACTATTCTATATCTTTTGTGGATATCGAGCTCATTAATAATTGTCCCATATCCGTCGTAGATATCGAGCACATTTTACTATTGTGCTTGTGGCTCTTTATACACATATTCTAAGCTTTAAGCTCTCTTTCACTAGTCACTCTAGTCACAACTTCCTTTTTCTAATCGTGCATTTCAATGTAATGAGATGCATCAATTCACATTATATGTAGTCTATCGCTTTCATTTAGTATACACATTCACTTTCACATTTTCATAGGACCTAAGTCTGGTATTCAACATATTTGTTGAGAACACTTATTTCTTTTATATTTTCATTCAATTATGAACACTTCCAATGCAATCTCAATTATCAAACTCCTCGAACCATCAATATTAGAAACTTTCACATTCCCATAAAACATCAGTTTTATAATTAGAATTTAAATGAATTCAATCAATTCTAGTGAGAAAAATCTAAACTACATATAGTACACTCCAGATAGTTATTGCTTTGACATCCTGGCAATGTCTGGATGTTGTCATTCTATTTATGCTTCTAAATAATGTAAAATATACACATTTACACATTAACAAATTGTTCAATCACATAAGTATTCAATCCCACCCATATGTATAGGTTTTATGTACTACATATGCTTAATGACAATTTCGAGTATGTATTCTTAATCACAAATCATGATCATTCTACCTTTATCACTTGTTTATGTCTAATTTGTACTTAGGTTTACACCTTAAGAACACTTGATTTTTTTTAATTCGTCATTCGTCATTCATGCATTCATCATTCCTTTTCTAACATTATATGATCACATAATATCCAAATTCTCATTCAATCTTACTTATAGTGACTTATCCTTATTTGGTTTAATTATATCACAAAATTGAAAATAATACTTCAAATCTTGGCCTGTGATTGTTGTGGAACTTCTCAAGATCGTGACAAAAGCTTGTGCAATAAGACACAATTGTGTACTGAAGGCCACAATCATGCACTACATTGTTTCCCCCCAATTCTGAATGAATTTATCAAATTAGAAACATCAGTAATACTTCAAAATTTCTAGAATTCATGTCCATTTATGCAATCTCATTTCATGCTAATTTAACCACCATTTTGGTATCATCAAACCTCACAAAAATCTACTCAACTGATTCCTTGTTCTTCACTTAACCTCATCATACATGCAGTCCTAAATTTTCTAGACTTTAACCATTTCATCCTATGTCAAAAATATCCTTTTCATAGTTCATCATTTAGACGTCATATCCTCATCATTTTTTTACCTCAATATCATCCTTAAAACAACACATAAACTGTGGTTAATCGGCTATATAAAAACAGAACACGACATCATCATTCATTGTCATACATAAATTCTAGTTCTTCTTATTTCAAGAACACTACACTAGCCTTTTCTTTAGCTTCAAAACTCAATTTAATTTATTTCTATAACAACAAATGATAAATATCTTTATACATCCAAAAATAGAACACATTTATATCCATTCATTCATTAACGTTATTTCACACTTTCATACTCCATTTACACTATCAATATATCTTTAAACATCCCTACAACAAGTTATAAATTATTACTTATCGTATACACAAAAACAGGACACCAACACATATCTTTTTTCATCAACTTTCAACTCTCATTCAATTACCATTTTCATGATCATCCCTTCTTTAAACTATCATCATATATGCTTTATTTAAACAAACCATGTAGAACAATAATATACTCACTTGTTTTAGCTCCAAAGCTTCTTCAAAACATCAAGTAACCCTAGCTCTAAGCATACACAATCTTCACAAATTTAAGGTAGAACATGCTGGGTTTTCATCAACATGAAGAAGACAATACTTTGTTGTAGTGATAAGATTAAAGATGGTGATAAAAACTTAAGATTGTGGGTTAACCTAATTCTCCATGCATTACACGATCATCATCTTTCAAGTAGGAAAGATTAGGTTTTCCAGTAACAAGATGAAGAAGAGAACAATGGTCTTGGAGTGGTAAGTGTAGGAGTTTGACAAAATCAATATGGTGAGGGTGAGAGTGAGGTGAATATGAGTGAAGAAAATGAAGAAGATGAAAAAGACAGCTTGTAACAAAATTAGGAGTGAAAGACAAATGAAGATGATCTTTCATTAAGTGTAAATATTATGGAATTAAGCTTCGTGGTTGTCATGACACTTACCACTTAAGTATTAATGCTAATTGCATATTTACGAAAGCTACCACATCATTCTTTAATAATCAGTCCATTTGCCACCCAATTTCTAAACTAATTGTTAACAAATTTTGTATGCCACTTGTCAATAATTGCTAAAGCCACGTGTCACTCATTTCTACTACCGCGAATCAATTTGTCTTACCACTTGGCATTTTTCCTAATCCAAAAATACCTATAATTTCATAAATCTCCCAATTTTAACAAATAAATTTGAATTAATAATTATAATTCACCAGTTCAAATTTCACGACATAATAATTCATAATTCACATCTTAATCATTTTAAAATCATTTATACCCCGAAATGTGTCAATTGAGCGTATATATAGTATCTGTAATGTCTATAATCAATATTCACATGCGTGTATGTTTATGTTAGTAATATGCCTATAAATGCAATGTACCTCATAATTTTCCCAATACTGTCTCTCATGTATAAAGGTCTAGGATCCTACGTCTTAATCCTTAGTATGGAAAACGGGACATTACATAATAGCCCATAAACTACTGTTGTCATGCATCCAAAAACAAAACAGAAGGTACCCCTTTTATTCATCATTTTCCAGCACAATTTCAATACCAATGCCACATTCAATCTATCCCTAATCAGTCATCATAATTTCTGCTAACACATACCACAATAGATCAGTACTTCACTTACTTATTCAGCTCAAATGCCACCTCAATGTATCGAGCTTGCTTTGCCTCACATGCATGCAAGAACATTTTAAGAAAAGTAAGGGAGTAGGATGGTTTCGGCAATGATAAGAAGAAGACAGCAAAATGTAAAAATATTCTGCCCATAAAGCTATCTTTATGATGGATTTTGCATAGGTTTTGGGTGGTTGATAGTCATGCATTAGTGTTTGTTTTTCTAATTCTTTGACATGTGTATATTGCACAATAGGTTATTATTATAGTGTTTTAGGATTTATTTTGTATATGTTTGCTTAGTTTGATCTTCATGGTTATTCATTTATGTTTGATGTTTATTTAGGGTAAGAATTGATCATTTTGATATAGGAATGAAGGCTGGCCACCTTTGCGATTAAGCTAGAGACCAAGAGAGGAGAAGAGAAGTGGAGGATTTATAACACAAGAACCCACGATTATGGATCGTGGGATGCCTAACCTGAAGATACACGTGGGTTTGATTTATTTTGAGGTTTTTGTAACTATATAAGGACATAAACCCCTATGGATGAATAGAGCATTGGTGGCGACTTGTCTTCTTGAGTAAAAACATAGGTTTAAAGTCTTTAGAGAGGTAAAGAATCCATTTTTTTAGTCATAATTGTGTAAAGAGCATACCAACACTGGATTTTCCAAATCCGAGCAAAGAAGAGGAAGAGTTTGATTAATTTAGTTTTCTTTCATTTTTTGTCTTATAGCATTTATATGATGGATTATTTGATTGTTGGAGATGTTAATGACATCATGAGTGGCTAATTTATTTATAGAGATTTTTTTAAACTTCTTGCCAAACTCTTATTTTATTGATTTGAAAGAATAATTCTTTTGATGAATGATCTACTTATACCTTGCAATATAATGAGAGATTGAGTTGGGTAATTTGTTTAGGGTTATATAATGAGAATTGGCACTTTATATACCAACATTCATCAAGTTAATTGATTAGTTAGAGAGAGATCTTAGCTAATTAGTTTATCACCCATCGGATAACTTAATAACTAGTTGAATTTTTGGATTAATTTTGCAGGTTGGGAGATTGCTTAATCATCTCCATTTAATTTGGATAGGGAGAATTAATTACACTTTGAGAAAGGGTATTCAATACATTAGGACATTTTAGGTGAGGCACAATTCAATTAACAAAATAGGAGGGAGATAAGATAGGGAAAATTTGGTCTCTGATTGTTAAAATCTTAAATTCCAAGGTTTTGTATTTTTGTGTTATCAATTGTACAATGATATTGTTTAATTTAATTGAATTTTCTAGTTTATTTTTGTAAAAAATTTGGTTCTTAAAAAATTATCAATTTGAATTAAGTGTTGCCTAAGAACAATCCTTATGAGATCAATACCTACTTTTTACTACAAGTCATGTCTCGTATACTTGTGGTTTTGAGCAAAAAACTAGTAGTCTGTTTTTCATTCAATAAGTTTTTGGCGTCGTTGTGGAGGATTGTTTGTTTAGCATCTTCTTTAGTTTAGGTTACTTTGATTTAACAGTTTTTGATACTTTTCCTTGTGTATTTGCAAGTCCGTGAACATAAGGAACATGCGAAGATTGCCTGAATTAGTGATGAAGAGTTATTTGATATTATAAGGCACAAAGAGAGTTAAGAACAGAGAGGCATCAAGACATTATACAAAGAAGTATGGCAGAAGAAGGAGAGCAAGAAGGAGCTGAGAGGACATTGATAGACTTTATGAGGCCAGGTTTTAGTCCTTAAGAAGTTATAAGGCCAGTGATTCAAACCAATAATTTCTAGATCAAGTCGGCACTTCTCAACTTACTTCAAAGTAGTGTACAATTTTATGGGTTGTCTAACGAAGATCCCAATGCCCATCTTTCAAATTTTTTAGAGATTTATGACACCGTCAGGTTTAATGCTATGTCTGATTATGTCGTGAAGTTACGGTTGTTTTCTTTCACTTTGAGAGATCAGGTAAAGGCATGGTATAACTTGCTCAGTTCAGGGTAGATCATTATATGGGAACAGTTAGTTCAAGCATTCCTTACTAAATATTTCCTATTAACTAAGACAACAAGGATCATAAATGAAATCACAAATTTTCGACAGAGTGATGGGAGACTTTATATGAAACCCGGGAGAGGTTTAAAGAATTATAGAGAAATTATCCCTACCACAACTTTCCAAGGGAGTTCCTATTGCAGAAATTCTACAATAGTGTAAATCAAAGCACAAGAGGAACCATAGATGCAGTTACTGGAGTTTCTTTGATGAGAAAGACTATTGATCCAGCTCATGACCTTTTGGAAGAATTGGTGAGAAATAGTTTTATATGGTCAATTGAGAGGAGCAGTTAGGAAAAAAGAATAAAAAATTTATGATCCCAATTGACTCTGTTACAACTTTATAAGCACAGATCACAACCTTCACCAAGCAGTTAAGTAATATGCAAGGAGCACTTCATCTACGGTCAACGCTATGCAATTACATTATAAGTTATGTGGGAAAAACAACCATGGCTCAACTGAATGTTTCTTATTACAGAATAGGCAAATTACTTAGGCCAACCAAAAAGAGGTAACAATATTTACTCTATCATTTACAATCTGAGGTGGAAAAACCACCCAAATTTCTTTTAGAATACTAACAATATAGGTGGCTAAGTAAAATTCCAAGGACCTCCTGGATTTCAACAAGACTGACTTGGATCTATAGAGAGAAAAATGGACAAGTTAATGGATGTCTTAGGGTACGAATGTAACATCCCATTACCTATGGGAAGGAATAGTAAATAAGAGTGTCAGTGAGAGGCAAGAGATGCATTTTTATGTTCATGCATAATGTGACATGCTCATAGAAGTGAATAGTGATATTTTTCTACACATGAAATTAATTGTACATGCATTCATGAATAATTCTGGCTATAATTGGGTTGAATTGTGATTCTTGGAAAATTGTGAATTTTAGTGATTTATGAATGTTTCTATATTGAAAATATTATTGGTTAGAAGAATTGTGAGAATTATGAATTTTGGTGAACTTAGGATTTATTTTGTAATTTATAGAGTATTATGGAAAATAGGAACAAGATGAGAAGAAATTAAATGAGGAGATGGAGGTAGTTGGATTGTAAAGATGAGAGTTGAAGGGAGTTAGTTCAAAAGAAACTAAGCCAGAACTTAGACCATAGGAAAGGGACAAGTGTAAAGTTTCTTTTATGATCTGTCAGAAGTTTGAGTAATTCGAGAGTTAAAAAGGGGGGTTGATATTTTTCCTAAGTTCTTTCCCTATTATCATCATCTCCAAAATTCTTTCCATACCCAGAGGTCTCCATTAAACTCCTTCTGAGAGTTAACTTTGATTCTCCATATCCCTCATCATTTCCTTTACTCAAGTGTTTCTTCTGCCTTAAGAAAAACCAGAAGTTGATTGTATTTATAAAGGAGTACGAGAGTTTACATGGAATTAAGGATTTGGAGATAGTTGAAGATCTTGGAGTTTTATCAAAATGGTAGTGAGTAAATTCTTTAGAATTGGAGATTTTGAAATAAATCTTATGAGTTACTGCTATCTGCATGAACATGACAGTTTCATATAATTATATTCTTGAACATTGTGTTGAAGGGGTGAAGATTTGGAGATATAATGTTATTTAGGTTTTGATGGATTATTAGTGATCGGGTGCTGTGAAATGGTTCTTGGAGTTGAAATAGAGATAAAATGATGTATAAGATTATTGTAGGGAGTTAAATATGGTAAAGTGATATGCTCTGTTTCTCTATTGAGCATGTATGAACACTTAGTGATATTCAAGAAAAAGGTTTTTGAGTGAGGTGTGAACACTTATCATCTATGTTTGATTTTTGTTATCATCTATGTTTTTGTAATTGTCTATCGTCTGTGATGAAACTTGACGACGTCATAACATAGACGCAAGGAATCCTCTATGTTTTGTTTATCGTCTATGTTTGACCTCTATCATCTATGTTTGATTCTATCGTCTACCTTCTGCTTATAAGACCAAACAATATCAATTGCATTCTCTAGTTTAATGTGAATAGTAGACTCGAAAGTTAGACTTGGAGAGAAATCTGAACGGTTCATTAAGTTATAGAATTGAATTCAAATGGTTTGATGAGGTTTAAACCTTATGAGCAATGTTAGTTAAGTGAATTCGATATTCGACTATGGTGGTAACAATCTAGATGGAAGGAAACCTGGGGATTGTCATGAGCATGCATTGTACATAACCTTTTCTATATATGTGCATTAATGAACACGCATATTTACACAGATTGTGATATATTTGTTTATTATTTTGTTATAGAGGAATAGTTGGAACGTCAACTTCTCGACATTACCGGCACTTCTAGGCATTAGCTTCGAGAATAACTTATGAGTAACCTAGATGGTATCTCTTAATTATTACTTGTTTAATTTATGAAGTGAATGATAATGATTGAGTTGATTATGAATTCTGAACAGAAGGTCTGAAGATTGTGATGTTTGATTTGGGATATTGAAGTGCTACTTGTATGTGAATGAGATGAAATAAGTATGCATAATTTGACTGTTAAATGCCTGACCACGATCCGATGATAAATGTGTTTGAATGTTCATTTGCATATGAAAGAAAGTGTTCCTCAACTTTAAGGTTGAATGTCGGACTAAGGTCCGATTATATGTGAATGTGATTGAATGAGAATATGCAAATGTGATTGTTGCATTTCATTTCATTAGTGCATGAAACTTAATGGAGTTGTGATCAGAGTAGCCACCGATCGAAGCTTAAAGCTCAATGAGTGAAAATGACCTTCGAGCTCAAAAGTGATTTAGAGCCTCAGGCTCAACATTTAATGAGCCCTATATGGGACAATTATTAATGAGCCCTTTAAGGGACAGTTATTAATGAGCCCTTTAAGGAACAGTTTAGGCACTCGGTCACAGCAAAATAAAAAACAGAAAGTGGGTTTCATTTGCATTGCATATGCATGAAATGCATGACTAAATTGTATTTGAATGGGAAGTGTGAAATGTGTAATGCTGTGATTTATATGTAATGTGATGTAATGTGATACATGAATTGAGTGAACTATCGATGATGGTTACCTCATTGAGTTCACAAAACTCACCAAAATTGCAACGTTCACTTTTCAGGACCGAGAGACGATTTTATCTACTGAGAGGCTCCACCTGCTATGTGGACAGTTTTGTGTCAAATGAAGTCATGGCTCAAAGGTCAGTCAGCTAGGATTTTTATACAGATTAGATAGATTTCTATATTTTCCTCATTATGTAGTATTATTGTATTAGGTTATTGTAACATCCCATCACCGATGAGAAGGGTAAGATAGTAATTTGGAACGGGTTAGGAGTGTTTAAAATTGTTTGGCTA
>JAOSBN010040886.1:0-15401 GCA_027563595.1 Erythroxylum suave
CATCAACTAGGAGTAAACAAATGCAATAGTAGCTATGAAAATGCAGCCAATTTATAATATAAACTTGGCTCAATCACTCCCCTAAATCCTCTTCTTCTTCTTCTTTATCTTTTTTCCATGCTTACCCTTACTACTTAAATTTAATTTAATGCCTAGTTACTCCTTACCTTAATTCTAACATTTCTATTTAATACATGCAAACACATGATTTAATAAATTCTAATTTCTAAGAAAAGTAAGAGGAGTCATGGTTGTGATTTCTTAAGTCACAACTATGCAAAAAAATTTGGGGTCCAACACCCACTCTCTTGTCTTCGCCTTCAACTGATGTCTTTTCTTCGTATGACTTCACCTAGTTCCTACCTTGTAAATTTATCTGAGAGGGATGAAGTACGAATAGCATAAAGCATTTACTGTCATTTTATTTGTAATTTGGAGCCTTTGAGCATGCACGACCATGCAGTCTAACGTATGGACATGTAGCCTAATGCATGGTCGTGCAACTGCCACACAATCGTGCAGGCTAACTCATGGTCATGCTGTGTTGTGAGTTGAGAAAGAACAACTATAATTTTTGAATTAATTAATACAAACGTTAACAAAATGTAATAACTGAAATTAAGAAATAAATGTAAAAAAGAGTGGATATTATTGATTAAATTTGTTATATTTATTTATTTATGCATTAAGGAATCAAAATGAAAAATAACGTATTGCAAAAATGCAATATTAATATATTCGTTACAAATAAGATTATGATGGTGATGATGATTGTTATTGATAATTGTTTGTCATTTCCAAAGCAATGTTTAACTAAGATTTCCCGCCATTTAACTTGTTTGTTTATGCACTTGATCCGATTTTCAAACTTTATTTTCCTTCAAGCAAATTAACTTCGTTGGTAAAGATAACAGCTGTTGAAGGAAAAAAAAATATTTTGACAGATCATAGTAGGGAAAGAAAGGTAATCTCTGGGCGATTTTCAAGTATCTTCTCAAGTAATTTTATTCTGTTCTTTTTGTTAGTTGTTTTTATTATCATTCCTTGTATCTCCCTCTATCTTTGTGTTTAACCAAGAGCTTACTTCTTCTTCTTTTTTACCATTCCTCTATCTCTAATCAATTATTGAGGAATGGCTCAGTAGACAAATTGACTCTGTTACCGAGAATGCATCATTTTGTTTATTTACTTGCTGGTTCTTAAACTTAATTTATTATTTATTTTTTCTTTAGATATTTGGAATTCAGTATCTAACTTGTTTGTTTCTGTTTTTACATATATGTAAGTGATAATTAATGTGTAAAGGTTGAGTTACTTGTTATTTATGTTTTCCTTATAGTAAGTATTGAAGATATTTGGAATTCATTGGTATCTAACTTTTTTGTTTGGTTTATGTTTTCTGTTTTTACATATACTTGAGTGATAATTAATGTGTAAAGGTTGAGTTGCTTAATATTCACTTGTGGTTAATAACTTCTAAAACATGTTATTCATTTTATGGGAAGAATTTACTGTGAAACCTTTAATTCTCCGATAACTTTTTCTGTTATAGGAATTAAATAAGGTATGAATGGCAAATTAAAAAACACCCCGGTTTTTATTGTGTTAATAATTTTATTAAAAAACAATGCAACAATGGTACTCGTTTATGAATTTGATAGGTGTAGAAATAGAAGGTAGATCTACTCCATATCGTTGTTTAGATTATGAAATTGAGAAGGAGCAGCATAAGAATGACATTGGCATTGGGAATGAGAGTAGTATTATGAATTCAAGAGATTTGGTTAGCAATGAGACTCGAAAAATAAATTTAACTGATTTGGCTACTAGTGAGACTTGTAATATGAATTCAAATGATTTGGTAAATTCTGAGGAGAATTTGAACAAAGTTCACTCTGCAAGAGACTTAGTACTGAAAATTGGCAAGCACTTTGAAACAGAAGAAGAAGCTTATCAATTTTAGTTAACTTATGTCAAACATGTGAACTTTGGAACAAGAAGAAGCAAAAGTCACAAAGATAAATCTAGTAAATTGATTAGTAGGTTATTTTGTTGTAGTACTAAAGGTAAAAGAATGCCAGATAAAAGAGATTTCTATGTAAGAGCTCCACGTTCAAAAATAAGATTTGGTTGTGCAGTAAGAATGAAGTTAATAGTGTGAAAACTAGAAAATTTCAAGTGATTCAATTTATCGAGGATCACAATCACAACCTTTTAAGTCCTCACAAAATACATATGCATAGAAGTCACAAAAAGATATCTTTAGATGCAGCAATGCAAATTGAAATGGATAATGATGTTGGAATTCCGCCAAAAGCATCCCATGATCTTATGGTGAGACAAGCAGGTGGGAGAAATAATGTTGGCTTTATGCCAGAGGATTACAAGAATTATTTAGGATCTAAAAGAACAAGAGACATGAAAAGGGAGATACAGGTGGTATGTTAGAATATTTGTATAAGATGCAGGTTGAAGATCCTAATTTCTTTTATGCCATTCAAATGGATGAAGATGATTTGATAACTAATATATTTTAATCTGATGCAAAGATAAGGTATGACTACTTAGACTTTGGTGATATTGTTTGTTGTAATACTACTTACAAGAAGAATAATGAGGACGTCCACTTGCGTTGTTTGTCAGTGTGAACCATTAGAAGCAAACAACAGTTTTGGTGTTTCATTTCTATATGATGAAACTTCTCTTACATTTTGGTGGTTGTTCGACATATTTGATAAAGCCATATCTCAGAAAAAGCCTACAACTATTCATACTGATTAGGATGTCGCTAATTGTAGGTTTCGATATAATAAGTTTTAATATTTTAACCTCGATAATACCACAAGCTTAAGGGTCGTTAGTGTAGTTCCTAAGATGTTGATCCCACAAGGAGGACTAATCTAATCATAAAATCTAAGGCTGGACTCAAATTGTAACAATTTAAAGAACAAAAGTAAATAGAAAATTAATTCAGTCATGTAATCATAATCAAATTCAAAAATATAAACAAAATAGTAATTTGCACAACCCAATCAAGAATCAACCTTGGAACTACCAATTGAGAGAAAGAGGATTTTATCCGACTTTAATGAAAACTAAATTAATTATGAAATTATTGAATTACCGGCTCTAGACGGTCCTAGGGAGATACTCTCTCTCAAGTTATAATCTTTAAACCTAACTTATAAACCCTAATTATATTGTGGAATTGCAACCTCTCAATAATTTACCCAAAATCTAAATTATTTCTAAATTTGTCTAATAACCTACCAAAAACTTATGCATGATCTCTCGTGACATAATTTTACTTGATTCAATTCTTAATCTATTAAACTACCTAACTCTCGTTAGCATAATTTAATGATTTTCACTTGGTTCATCCTCTTAGTTTATTACCGAATTATGAAGTGCAGAAGTTGAATTACAAATAACTCAATAAAAATGCAATAAATCAAATTTCATCAATATCAATAATAAAATTCCCGAAGGTGAGTATAGACATAAGTCAACATTCAACAAATCTTATTCTCAATGCTTATCTCAATTATATACATCAATAAAATTGAAAGTAAATCGGAAAATACAACTGGAACGGAATGGTAGAGGTAGCAACGACGAGAAACCTCATGTTCTGGGAAATACTTCATGTAGGCTTCTTCTTCGTGTCTCTTTTCTTTCATTTCCTTCCTCAAATCTCTCGATAAAGGTCTATAGGGTTCAGGATTGTGGCTAATGCAAAAAGGTCTTTCTTCTGTTCTATATGTTCTTTAAATACCTTGGCACCCCTAGGGTTTTTCCGCGGTCGAAACGGTTTAAAAAATACCTTAAAACCTGACCTTTTCTATTATTTGTGTATCTAATCTCTCTATCATAATCATGGCCTTTGACAGAGTCTTTCTATCAAGATCATCTCCCTTAGGCCACAATCGTGGCCTGGTTCACAAGTCTCTGTCATGATCATGACTGCCCGAAATTCTTTGAAACTCCTCTACTCTTCGATGTTGGTCCTAAAACACTAACATACACATCAAGGTACCTTAAAAACATAACATTTAAGCTCAAAGACTTATACTAACCCATGAAATCACTTAAATACATAAATTAATACAATTCTAACCTAAACACATACTAAACAATAAAATTAACACTTGATACATAACAAATTAAACCCTAAAACATAATGCAAATCACAACTATCAACATCCCCACACTTAAACGTCTGCTTGTCCTCAAGGAATCAAAACAACAAATACATAACAAACACACTACATGCAATGCAACAATGAGGCAATGGCTTCAACTCCATGAAATTAATCTTGAACATAATCATTCAAGTTATATTAAATCATTAACATGCAAAATATGTGTCTAGAGGCTTTGAGCTAAATATACAAATTAATCGAAATCATAGTGTTAATTTATTTACCCTTTTCAATTGAACACACACACTAATTATTCTTTGGTCATTCATCCTTTGTAACTCTTCTTGCATGTATTTTCATGAAAATTCAAGCTATTACAAGTTTGGTAGGTTTTTATTAAGAAAACACAATTTTTATTTTTATTTTTATTTAAACAAGGACCTAGTCTTTTACTCGGAGGCAAACATTAGTGATGAATGTTGATCTGGTTACTCAACTAATTTATTTTATTAAACAGCTTGGTTGAAACATCATTATTGCTTTTTGATGAAGCACACATTTAGGATGCGTGTCGATCCAATTACTCAGCTATATCACATTTTCAATTGGCTACTAGCTCTATTCATAACCCAAAGGTCAGCAGAATAGTTATTTATTTAATAACATTTTTTAAAATTTTTTATTACCTACCTTGTTATTTAAACTACTCGTTTCTATGAAAAAAATACTAGTAAAGTTACTTAAGTTGAAAAGCCTCAAATTATGAATGAATATAGCAATTTTGAGGGTGCTAAACTTACACTAAATCCTAATTAAGTTGTATATTCATGTAATGAACCCCAATTCACTAATTTTTGCGAGCTAAGGATTATTCACAACTTAATAGACTATGTTCAAAATTAAATAAATTTCAATCCTTCTACGCCATTGACACATTCAAACAATTCGTAAAATGCAACCTAAAAACTATCATACAATATGGAAAATCACATTCAAAAGCCAAACACATAACCCCTCCCCTCACTTAAACAACACATTGTCAAACAAACAAGAACATCAAAGACAAGAAAAGACATAAATTAAAATAAACAGAAAATAAATTAAAATAGAAAGAAACAAAAAAAAAGAACTGAAGACTAATTTGAAAAAGAAAAATGGGTTAGAAAAAATCTCATGGAGATGGAGGTGGTGATGGTGTTAGAGGTGGCAATAGAACGCCCTGAGACTCGAAATACCAATTGATCCATTGGATATCTCGGCTCTAGCGTCGTTGTATCTGAGCCACGTCCTTCATCGTTCTAGTGTTCTCCGTAAGTGTCTTGCTGGTTTCGGAGATTGCATCTAAAACTTTCTTCCAACCTTATTCCTCCTTTCCTTCTTCCTCAGATTCTTTTCTGGTTGAGCCCTCTTCTACCTACCTATGTGGCGTTGAACTCAAGCTCGCCCGACTGGTCCTAACCTCAACATGTGTCTTCTGGCTGATATCCCTAAGTTCCATTTTGTAGGACTTAAGGATTTTAGTTCGCCATAAATGGTGATGGTTTAGGAAGTTAGGGAGGTGGATCGTTAACCTACTCTAATCTATACCATAACATTAAGCTATGATAGAAACAAGGCATCCCATACCTAGATTGTTGCTCCTCTTATGCGGAGTCATAACAATAGCATTTGACATATGTGTGGATGTGCACATTGGAATGTTGTGGTCTATGCACCATAAAATAAATTGTTCCTTTATGGAGCACTTGTTGGTTTCTGTTTTGTCAAAAACTAGCTGACACTTATTATGTTGTTATGAGCATTCTTAGCATAAAATTGCTCTATTCCAGTGAGTTCATTCCAATATTGAGAAGGATAAAAATCATTATGTTGATCGATGATGGAGGTTTTGGGGAGCCCACACATATCGCACATAATTTCTACATTTAGTTCATAAGCACTTCCTATCAGCCTAAACCACATTTCCTTAGAGTTCCTAGGGTCATAAGACAAAGAAGTGAAAATTTCCAAAGTGAGTTCCTGATAGACAGGAAATTGGAATGGTATAAATTAGGCCCACTAGATTCTTTCAGCTAAATTTTCTACTTTCTCACACAGCTTTAGCCTATCGAGTGTTTCAAGATCAAAGTATTTAGGAACTACTATTTTTCTAACATTCAAAGATTGTAAACAAGTACCTTCCTCCTTTGTGAAGATAGGGAAAGGAAAGCCAAAGTCTGTTGTTAAGTATCTTCTCCCACGTCCCACAACTTGATTTTGTACTAATTGCTCCCTTCTGACAAATTGCTTAACGCACGACATATTTCTTAGGAATTAAGTAGAATTTGGAAGAAAATTTAGAGGGTTGAAAAGTTATAGAGAGATGTGAGAGCTTTTGTAGGCTTGAAGTCTTGAGAGATAAAATGAAAACGAAAGTAAATGAAAACGTGAAGTTAGAATCGAATATATAGGTGCTTAAAAGGATAAAATGGTAAAAATTTTCCTTAAAAAACGCAACGCAATAATGAGGCAATGGCTTCAACTTCATGAAATAAATTTAATCTTGAACACAATCATTCAAGTTATATCAAATCATTAATATGCAAAATCTGTGTCTAGAGGCTTTGAACTAAATATACAAATTAATCAAAATCTTAGTATTAATTTATTTACCCTTTTCAATTGCACATACATATTAATAATTCTTTGGTCATTCATACTTTGTAATTGTTCCAATTGCACATACATATTAATAATTCTTTGGTCATTCATACTTTGTAATTGTTCCTACGTACATTTTCATGAAATTTAAGCTATTACAAGTTTGGTAGGTTTTTATTAAGAGCACACACATATTTTATTTTTATTTTTATTTTTATTTTTATTTAAACAAGGACCTAATTTTTTACTCGAAGCAAAACACTAGTGATGAATGTCGATCCGGTTACTTGACTAAGTCATTTTATTAAACAGTTTGGTTGAAACATCATTATAGTTTTTTGACACGGAGGCACACATTTGTGATGTGTGTCGATCCAATTACTTGGCTATATCGTGTCTTCAATTGGCTACTAGCTCTATTCATAACTTGAGGGCCAACAAAATAGTTATTTATTTGATAACATTTTTAAATTTTTTATTACCTACCTTGTTATTTAAGCTACTTGTTTTCATGAAAAAATACTAGTAAAGTTACTTAAGTTGAAAGGCCTCAAATTATGAATGAATATGACAATTTTGAGGGTGCTAAACTTACACTAAATCCTAATTAAGTTGTATATTCATGCAAAGAACTCTGATTCATTAAGTTTTGCAAGCTAAGGATTATTCACAACCTAATAGACTATGTTCATAATTAAATAAATTTCAATTCATCTATGTCATTGACACATTCTAACAATTCATAAATTGCAACCTAAAAACTATCATACAATATGGAAAATCACATTCAAAAGCCAAACACATAACCCCTCCCTACACTTGAACAACACATTTTCCTTAATGTGAAAAGGGAACAAACACGTACATAAAAGACAAGAAAAGACAGAAATTAAAATAAACAAAAAATAAATTAAAATAGAAAGAATCAGAAAAATAGAACTGAAGACTAATTTGAAAAAGAAAAATGAGTTAGACAAAATCTCATGGAGATGGAGGTGAAGATAGAACTCCCTGAGAGTCAACATAAATTACTAACATTTTATTAAAAGCTCAAAACAAATCTAACTACACTTAACAGTTTCAAACAAACTTCTAAACGCGCTAATTTATAGTTCTCAGTTTAACCTTGCATCTATGGAGGCATCTCACTTATTTGAAGATAAAGAAATTACTTCCTTATCTTTAGGAATTGCTCCTCCAAGATGAAGCTTGCAATGATGCCCGTTGACCTTAAAAGTCTCCTTACTAGCATCTTCCAGTTTGAGGGCTCCATGATAAAAAACTTGATTGACTGTAAATGGTCTACTCCATCTAGATTTTAACTTCCCTAGAAAGAGCCTCAACCATAAATTATATAGTAGAATAGTGTCTCCTACTTGAATTCTTTTGTTTGAGATGAGTGTTGTGTCATTTCTTAACCTTTTCCTTGTAGAGTTTAGAGTTTTCATATGCATTGAAATGGAATTCTTCAAGTTCGTCTAATCGTAGAAGTCTCTTTTTGCCAACTTGTTTCCATTTAAAATTTAATGTTTTAATAGCCTAGTATGCTTGGTGTTCTAATCCAAATGGAAAATGACAAGATTTCCAGTACATAAGCCAGTAAGGAGTTGTTCCGATTAGTGTTTTGAAAGCTATCCTATGGGCCCATAAGGCATCATTTAGCTTTGTTACCCAATCCTTCCTGGAGTTGTTCACTGTCTTTTCCAAAATTTGTTTGAGTTCCCGATTAACAACTTCCACTTGACCACTAGTTTGTGGATGATACGGTGTGACAACTCGGTGGTGCACTCCATATCTTTTTATAAGGGCATTAAAAGATCTTTTGCAAAAATGTGTGCTACCATCACTTATTGTCATACGTGGCACTCAAAACTAGTTAAATAGCCATTTAATGAATGTCTGCAGTACCTTCCTATCATTGGTTGGAGATGCTACTACTTTGGCACAATGTGAAATATAATCAAACCCCACTAAAATGTACATATTTCCTATTAAAGATGGGAAAGGACCCATGAAATCAACGCCCTATACATCAAAGATTTCCACTTCTTGAATGTTGGATAAAGGCATTTCATCCCTTTTGGAGATGTTACCTATTCTCTGGCATCGATCACATTGTGCCATATAGGTCTGAGCATCTTTAAACAACTATGGCCAATAAAATCCACTCTTAAGTATTTGAGCCGCCATTTTGTTGGCTTCATAATGCCCAACATACTAACCTTCATGTCATTGCTTGAGGGTGTCTAACATTTCCTTATCTGGGACACATCGTCACATTAACCTATCTGTGCATGCTATATATAGGATTAACACATCCCATATGTATCGATTACCATCATGCAAGTACTTCTTCCTTTGTTGGTAAGAGAGATTTAACGGAAGTTTACCACTGGAAACATAATCTGCAAACCAAGGTGTAGTCAAACTCTCGAGTAGCATAAGAGTTTCATCAGGGAAATTTTCTTTGATGTCATCACATGGTTGCATTCCCCTCCCTCAAGTCTGCATAAGTGTTTTGTAACCACATTTTCCAATCCCTTTTTTTCTCTCACCTCTATATCAAATTCTTGTAAAAGTAATACCCATCGAATGAGCTTAGGTTTTGCATCTTTCTTGTTGATCCCAAAAGATACTATCGAAACTTATCATACACGTACATTACTGTGATTAAATCATTTTCTGTAGTGGTGTAATTCAGCCGGGGTCCTACAAGAGGTTTATTGGCATAGTAAATTGCATGTAACTTCATATCTTTCCTTTAGTCCAATACATAACCTATGGCTTGGTCATTTGCATCACACATAACTTTGAAGGGAAGCATCTAATCTGGTGGTGATAAAATTAGTATTGATATTAATGCCTCCTCTAATGTATTGAATGCAGCCATACAATTGTCATCAAATAAGAAAGGCACATCCTTAACCAAGAGGTTTGTTAAAAGTCGTGCAACTCGCGAAAAGTCTTTGATAAATTGACGGTAAAATCCTGCATGACCTAAAAATCCTAGCACGCGTTTTACATTGCTTAGCGGTGGAAGTTTCTCTATCACCTTTGTTTTCATTCTGTAAATATTGAATCCTTGATGTGAGATTTTATGCCCTAGTACTATCCCCTTTTGCACCATAAAATGATATTTCTCCCAAGTCAGCACCAAGTGTGACTCTCCACATCTTTGAAGAACTATATCTAAATTAATTAAACACATTTCGAAAGAATCTCCAAATACTGAAAAAACATCTATGAACACCTCCATTATATCTTCATGTCAATAAAAATGGACATCATACATCTTTGAAATGTAGCTGGGGCATTGCACAATCCGAATGACATTCATTTGTATGCGAAGGTACCATAAGGGCAGGTGCAAAATACAAAATGCAAATGGAAATGGACTATGAAATGCAAATGCAAGTATGATGTTCAACAAATAAATCCCACTCAATGTTAGTTTACCTTTAATCACTAGGATCACTAGGGAACCAATTTCTTGGCTCCCTGGCAATGACACCACTTGAAACAACCAAAGTCTGATGTTGCCTTGGGTTAACTTCAAAATTTAACCAAGGATTGCATATAGTGCAACCTCGGGTCGTTCTCTTTGAGGAGCCGAAAATGAAATTAAATTCTTAAGTAATTAAATGCAATGCAACCTAATGAAATGAATTAAAATAAACGTAAAGGACTTATTTGTAGTATTTTTAATTTAAAATGAGTGATACGGAATGATAGTGAGTGAATGGAATGAAAAACATAAGTGATTAATAATGATAAAAGCAACCCTCCAATTCAATAGCATAGGCAATCGTCACTTAAACAGATATGGGAGTTAAAACAATGAACCAAGAGTTATAATCAAGCTTTTAATCTGACAATCGAGCCACCTCGAATTGTCACAAAATATTTTTCAAGATCTCAATCTACTAACTACCACTAGAATAGTATCATAGAAGAAAGATACTAAAAACCAATGCTCAATTATTACTTAATAATTAATAAAACAGAATTAAAGTCAGAAACAAATATAATGATCCAATAATTAAAGCTACCTTGAATAATCACAAAATATTCACTAAAATCTCAATACAAAGTCTTGAACTAAAACAAAGTAATGAAATTAAGCCATAATTAGCACAATATCAGTTGCTAAACAATAATCCAACCATAGAAATCTTCCAATACAAAGATATAATCAATTCATAATTCCAAAATAATTAAATAGTTATCCTAAAACCTAGGAACCACTAAATAATTAAATGGGTAGAAGATAAATGCAACTTAAACTCCCTATGAAGACCTAAGGTCCTGCCATTGACATTGAATCGGAGGATCAGGACGAACTAGCCACGAAAGACCATAGAAAACACTACCGATAGCGAGCTCCGATGATCAACCATGGAAGACAATGAAGGAGAAGACAAAACAATGAGGAGCAAGATGAGAATCCAAACAAAAACGGGATGGAAGATGGGAATGATGGTTTGGATTCATGGGAGACGAGAAAAAAGGACGAAATCGAGGTTTAGGTGAGTGCAGAAGTCTGTCGTCCAATCCCCCCTCACCTTTGTTGGAAGATATGTTTTTATATCTCTTTAGATAGAAAAACCCTCTTACGTTTAAAATTGTCCAGTCATAAAATGCCCCTTTATTCACTACTTTTTGGATTGTTCCCTTCTGTGTTTTGTCTCTGCTTATTTGCTTTTAGGCGATGTTGTTTTTGGTCTATTGTGAGTTGGCTTGCTACGTCGTTTTTCTTCTTCTTTTATCTGCTTTTGTCCTGGGACTTCACTAGAGTTCCTCAAATTCGAGTCCTTTGCTGTCATTTGATTCTAGTCCTTTGCTGTATTTTCTCTTAGTCCTTTAGCAACATTATTTTGGTCCTTCTTTGTCTTTTCTAATCCTTTGTTGCTATTTTCTCCATTCATCTTTTAAATCCTAATTTCTCCCAAGTACCCTACAATAAAGATTACAAATAATGTAGCATAAATTTTCCTAAAATAATTAATCACAATTAAACCAAATTTTGCCCCTATAAACACAAATTAAATGTAAGGCACAATAATTCGAATAATAATCAAATAATGCAATAAAGACCGATTATAGTGACAAAAACCCATCCAAATGATATGAATATATATATAAAAATAAACGAGTTTGTCAACTCCACCACACTTAACCTTTTGCACTCCTGGGCAAAGTACTAGTAAAGAGAAATCTAACAGTTAAACTCAATGCAAGCAAACATAAGGCTGACAAGCCAGAATATTCATTCAACTCAAGCAACCTCTATCCCTAATCAATCAACAGTCATGGAATGCTTCAGTTTAAACAAACTAACACAAGAGACAAAGTAAGATAAAAGGAAGAGGAACATAATAGATTTCTTAAAAGGTACAAGTGTCTCACTCATCTCTCAAGTAGGAAAATTTTCACTCAATCCACCTAGATTGGCACCTACCATAGGCTTGTAAAGATTCTACTATGTCCACCACTAATATACCATAGATTCATGATCAAGTGGACTTTGTAGGATTGTAATGTTGATGAAAGGCTAATGAATGGATGAAGTGGAAATAATGACAAATGCAATGCACGAGTGTTAAGAAACAACTCAAAGTGAGCTAAAGTGTAACCAGAAAACGAATACCAATGTAGAAATATCAACTTTGAAGAACCAATTTTAATCTTCAACCTCTAAAGGATGCCTTATTTCAAACTTTATTTTTTTTAGCCAAATTATTCCTCTTTCTTTTCTTTTTCTCTCTTTTTTCTTTTCCTTTTTTTCAAAATTCTTTATTGGCTTTTTCTATACATTTTCTTCTCTTTCTTGTCTTTTTTTATTAGTTGGCATATATAACCCAAGAATATAAAAATAGCAACATAATGTACTCATACAAAACACTTGTTCAAAAGCAATGGAATGAAATGAAAGGGAATGGCTCAAAAGGGTAAGCAAAGGTCAATTGAAATGGCTTGTATTTGGGTGAAAGGGTTTAGAAATGAATGCCCCTATCATGCTCATAAATCTAGGTATTAATGCAGCTTTGAAAAAGAATCTAGACAAGTTTTAGAGGCTAACCAAACTAGGTAGAAATCACATAAGATGAGAAAGAAAAGTATGGCTAAAAAATCCTTCCAATAAAGCTTAGTCTAAGATATTTTCTCCCTAAATTCAAGCTATAAAACAAAGTTAATAACACTATACCAACGGCACTCCACTATGCTAATCAACTAAAATAAAACTTACTCAAATCAAAATGCATTTAAACCTTGACATCCAATGTTCACATTCATAAGCAACAAGGATTTGAAAACAAAGCCCAAGGATTGCAAAAGTCAAGTCAGAAGGTAGGAATCATAGTAGCAAATCATCCATACAACAGTGAAAAACACTGAGGCAAGTGAAAACAGGAAGACACGGAATCCAAAAACAATATTCTCAAGTAAGAATCACCTTCCAATCATGCAGTACAATCAAGAAATCAACTAATGAGCAGCAATACATGAGAAGCAAGAGATAAACCCAATTAATTTAGCTCAAAAAGTTCAAAATTTTTAAAATTTTTAGATCATTTCAGCTCAATCAAGTAGACATTGCATAATGCAAAGTCAATAAAATGGCAATCCAAACAGTGGCAAAACAAATCAGCAAAAGCAATTCCTCCCCCACACTTAGTCAATACATTATCCTCAATGTAAGAAAAACAAATGTAGGCGAAATGAAAAGAGCAAAGGGAAACTAAACTGATAACTACTAAATGAAAATAAACAACTAAAACTATTCCTACTGGAGAGGTTCCCTCCCCCATAATTACTCTTTGGTACTTCCCGAGCATCAACTTTAACCGGCATTGAACTTTAGAACCTTGTCACCTTCATGGAACTCTTTCCTCAGATTCTATTTATCATAAATCATTTTCAGCTTGTCTTTGTAGATTCTGGTGTTATCATAGGACTCAAGTCTCATCTCTTCAAGCTCTTGGGGTTGCATTGTTTATTTTTTCAAGTGAAGATTCAAGGTCTGCATCACATGCCTTGATCGCCCAATAAGATTTTTGCTCAATCTCTATAAGTAGATGGCAAGATTTAACGTAGAGCAACAGGAAAGGAGACATGCCTATAGGGGTCTTATAGGCAGTCCTGTAAACCCACAGTGCCTCCTCAAGCCTTTCACTCCAGCCTTTGCAGTATGGTTTAACAATCTTTTCTAGTATCCGATTCACTTCCTGATTGGAGACTTCAGCCAACCTATTGGTTTGAGGGTGGTAAAGAGTGACCAATTTGTGATTAACTCCATATTTAGCAAGTAGAGACTTGATGGTCCTATTGCAGAAATGTGTTCCTTGGTTAATGACGATTGCTCTTGGAATGTCGTACCTACAAAAGATATGAGACCGTAAAATCTTGGCAATAGTAGAAGCCTTATCTTTCCTAGTTGGCATTGTCTCTACCCTCCTAGACACATAATCTACTGCAAGTAATATATATGAAAACCCAAATGACGGAGGAAAGGAACCATAAAATCCTTGCCCCAGACATAAAAAATTTCACAAAAATGCATAGGTCTTAAAGGCATTTCATGCTTTCTACCTAGATTCCCAAACCTCTGGTACTTATCACAAGACTTACAAAAAGCATAAGCATCTTTGAATATGGTAGGCCAGTAAAACTCACTCTCTAAAACCTTCTTTGCAATCCTATTAGCATTAAAATGCCCCCCGCAACATAAAGAAGGTGCAAAGGTAAGGATAAAGTGGATCTCATTATTAGGAACACATCATCTAATGATCTGCTCATTGCATTGCTTCTGAAGAATTAGACAATTCTAGAAATAGTATCTTGCTTCCCTTTTTAGCTTATCAACCTGAAACTTAGACATAGAAGGAGGCATAGGATCAGCGACAATACAATTAACAATATTAAAATACCAAGGCTCTAGAACCGCCAAGGAAAAAAGTGCAGAATTAGGAAAGGAATCAATAATAAGAACAGAAGAGTCAACTCCCTCAGTGCCTTTCGGTAACCGACTAAGATGGTCAACCATATGATTCTCTACTCCTGTCTCTGATTTCAATATCAAACTCCTATAGTAATAAAGCTCATCTCAGCAGTCTTGGTTTAGACTGGGGCTTCTTGAACAAGTACCACATCGCCGCATAATATGTAAAAACGATCACTCAAGAGTTTATTAGATACTGTCTAAATTTATCTAAAGAAAAGATTATAGCAAAAAGTTCCTTCTCAGTAGTGGTATAATTCACTTGAGCGAAGTTAAATGTCTTGAAGGCATAGGCTATCACTCTAAAATGCTTTTCCTCCCTCTGACTAAGCATAGCACCAACTGTAAAGTTAGAAGCATTATAAGACAGTTCAAAGGGCAAATCCTAGTTAGGTGCAATCAAAATAGGAGGTGAAACAAGCAAGGATTTCAAAGTGTAAAAGGCATGTCTAAATGTATCATCAAAGTGAAAATCAATATCTTTTTTCAACAGTGTAAAAAGGGGTAAAGCAATTGTACTAAAATCTTTTAAAAAGCGCAGATAAAATGTAACATCCCGTCCCCATATTAAAGAATTGAATCTTGATTTCAATAATGGAGAAAATGGCAAAGAGAGAATT
>JAOSBN010040917.1:0-15399 GCA_027563595.1 Erythroxylum suave
TCCTTACCATGTGTTTTTATCGGCTACTCAAACACACAAAGTGCATACCTATGCTTGGACCCCAAGACCTCAAGAATCTATGTATCACGACGCGTCCGTTTTGTGGAGGAAGTCTTCCCCTTTAAACATCTTTCCACAGATTCATTATGGCCAGATGAAAACACCAACATACAATGGCTCCCACCTATATCCATCATACCATCTTCACACTCAACTTCACAAACCTCCTCTGCCTCAATGCCTACGACCTCAATCACACCATCCTCTTCAATTACGTCACAAAATTCATCTTCCAACTCTTCACCAACGTTCCTATCATCACCAACCTCTTCATCATCAATATCCTCAACTCCAGATTTTTCACCTACTCGTCCACCTCAAAACCGGCACCCAATGACAACAAGAGCCAAAGCCAACATTCACAAGCCCAATCCATGCTATGCCTTCCACAAAAAAACCAGTGAACTGGCAAACTTGGAACCTACTTCTGTCTCTCAAGCGTTGCGTGATCAGAAGTGGTGCGCCGCTATGAGTGATGAGTATAATGCACTTGTGCGTAACGGTATATGGGAGCTAGCACTAGCCTCTGAGGCCTCAAATATAATGGGTTGTAAATGGATTTTTAAAATAAAATGACTCCCTAATGGCTCTATTGACAGGTACAAAGCAAGATTGGTCGCCAAAGGCTTTCACCAACGTCCGGGAGTGGATTTTCAGGAAACATTTAGTCCTGTTATTAAAGCGACTACTATCGGGATGGTGTTATCCGTGACAGTCAACAAAGGGTGGAACATTCGTCAATTGGATGTAAACAACACCTTTCTACAAGGACGTTTGTATGAAAATGTGTACATGATCCAACCGCACGGCTTCGTCGACAAAGATGCACCTACACATGTGTGTAAACTCCGGAAGGCCATATATGGCCTCAAATAAGCACCAAGGGCATGGTATTTGGAGTTAAAATCCTTTTTGATCACAATGGGGTTTCGTAACTCTTTTTCGGATACATCATTATTCATCTATAATGACTCTGGTTGTATCATATATATCTTTGTCTACGTTGATGACATATTAATCACAGGTTCAGATCCATCAATCATCCAGCAATTCATTGATGTTCTGTCTAGCCACTTCTCACTGAAAGATATGGGCAAATTGTCCTACTTTCTAGGTGTTGAAGTCCTACCCCATGCAGCTGGATTATTATTGTCCCAACGACAATACACTGTAGATCTCCTCAGTAAAGCCAAAATGTTGGATTCAAAACTAGTGTTGACACCAATGACTGTTGAACTATCCCTGCAGCTCTGAGTAGGCAACCCGCTTCATGATGCTACGGAATACAGGTCTATGCTTGGTGGCTTACAATACCTCACGCTTACAAGGCCCAACATATCATTTGCTGTAAACTGCTTGGCGCAGTTTATGCAATGTCCAACGGAGCTTCAGTGGGCAGCTGTTAAAAGGCTACTGCGATATGTAAAATGGACTGTTGATCATGGCTTGTTGATTCAAAAAGGGACCTCATATGCACTCCATGCCTTCTCAGACTCGGACCAGGGGGGAGATCGAGACAACTATGCTTCTACAAGTGCATACTTAGTCTACTTCGGCAGCACTTTAATTTCGTGGAGCTCCAAGAAACAACGAAGCATTGCCAGATCGTCAACTGAAGCCGAGTATAGATCAGTTTCTGCTACAGCTGCCGAGATACAATGGTTGTGCTCCCTTCTGCGTGAACTGGACATCTCACAATCTCAGACACTAGTTATATATTGCGACAATATCGGGGCCACACACCTCTGCTCAAATCCCGTCTTCCACTCGCAAATGAAACACATCGTGATTAACTTCCATTATGTCAGTGAACAGGTTCAAGGAGGACACTTGCACGTCACACCAGTCTCATCAAAGGATCAATTGGCCGATGGTCTCACAAAACCGCTTCCGCTCACTGCTTTCCTATCTTTTCGAGACAAGATTAGCCTATCGCAACGACGTCCATCTTGAGGGAGGATATTAGCCATATCTCAGACTTAATGATGCTGACTCATATTATCATTAATGTACTAGATACAATTACATGTAATTATCATAATGGATAGAAATCATCTTCTAGGTTTTAGCCTTTATCTCTGTAACTCTACGATAGAAACCATCTCCTAGGTTCTAGCCTTTATCTATGTAACTCTACCCATGTATAGTAGTACTATATAAACAGATGTACCAAGGAATGAAAAGTATCCTTTGCACTGACGTCTCCTATAGTATGCATATTTTCTTAAACGGTCAACCACTACAAGAATGGTATCAAATCCCTCTGATCGTGGTAAACCTTCAATGAAATCCATGGCAAGTTCATCCTAAACCTTGTCTGGCAGTGGTAGAGGATGAAGTAACCCTGATGGATTTGTTGCATAATATTTTTATTGTTGGCAGGTGACACATTTTTGGACAAATTTGATTATATCCTTTAGCATTCTAATCCAAAACATTTCTTATGCTATTCTTTGATATAGTTTGGCTATCTCGGATTGTCCACTGATTAGTGAGTTGTGAAATTCTTGCATGATTACGGGAATAAGCTGAGATGACTTTGGAATGACTAGTAAGTTCTTATAAAGGAGTACGCCACGATTTATGGAGAACCCTTCATGGTTCTGCTCTCCTAAGCTAATTTTGCTTTTGATTGTTAGAGAAGAAATCATCTGCTTCCAATTCAGTTTGCAATTGCTTCCAGTGGGACCACTATGGGAGTGCTAACTCAAAAAGTTCCAGCTGGCCATTTTTTCGTGAAAAGACACTGGCTACTCTGTTTGTTGCTCCCTTCCGATATTGAATTTCGAAGTTGTGTCCTATCAACTTAGTGACCCATTTTTGATAATTAGCCCTGACAATCCACTGTTCAAGAAGAAATTTTAAACTTTGCTGGTCTATCCACACTACAAAATGAGTTCCAAGCAAATACATCCTCCATTTTGTTATAGCTAAAATAATTGATATTAGCTCCTTCTCACATATGGATTTCGCACGAGCTAGTGGTCCTAACTCTTGAATGTAATAGGCCACTATTTGTTCACCTTGTAAAAGAACCGCTCCCACTCTATAACTAGAAGCATCTATCTCAATGATAAATGATCGTGAAAAATCTAGCATGGCTAACACTGGAACTGCTGTCATGGCTTGTTTCAAGTTCTGAAAAGCTTGCTCTGCCTCTTGATTCCACCTAAAATTATCTTTCTTTAGCTGTTTTGTTAATGGTTGGGCTATTTTAGCATATCCCGCCACGAACTTCCGATAATATTTGGTTAAATCCAAAAAACCTCGCAACTCCCGGAGGTTTGTAGGTGTTGCCCATTCCAACATAACCTGAATTTTAGCAGTCGGCAACCACCCCTTTTTCAGAAATGTTGTAACCCAATATGCCACTTCAGTTTTTCCAAACTCACACTTCTTAGGGTTTGAAAAGAGTTGATTGTGTTGGAGCATTTCCAATACTTGAGCTAGATGCGTTGAATGTGATTCCTCCTTTAAGCTGTAAACTAAAATATTGTCAAGGAAGACTAAGACAAATTTACAAAGGAAGGGTCAAAATACCAAATTCATGAGTGATTGGAAGGTTGTTGGTGCGTTTGTGAGATCAAAAGACATTGCTAAGAACTCACACTGCCCATCGTGAGTTCTTAAGACGGTCTTGTGTACGTTAGCTGGTTGGACACATATCTGGTGATATCTGGACTTCAAATCTATTTTGCGAAAACACCCGGGCTCTATGTAATTCATCCACCAGCTCATTAGTCATAGGAATCGGGTATTTGTATGGAACCATTACCTTGTTTAAGGCCCGATAATTTACGTAAAATCTCCATGACCCATCTTTCTTTTTGACCAACAAGATTGGGCTTGAAAATGAGCTGTTACTTACTCTGATATCCCTGCCATCAACATTTCTTGAATTAACTTCTCATTCTCCTCTTTCTCAACATGTAGATAACGATATGGTCGCGCGCTCACTGGTGAACTTCCCTTCTTGAGCACAATTTAATGCTCATGTCCCCCGGTTGGTGGAAGGCCCATTAGCATTTCAAACACCCCTTGATACTTGTTTATAGTAGGTTGAGGGTAGTTTAGTACTTCTGCAGTCTTCTGTAAGTCCTTGCCTACTTGATTGAGCTCAACTATAATCCCCATTCTCTCCTTCCTAATCGTTCACATCATCGATTTGAGGGCCTCCAGAGTTTGTCCAAGAGAGGGGTCTCCTTATAGTGTCATTGTTTTACCTCCTAAATAGAATTTCATAATCTGTAATTTCCAATTGGTCGTTGTCACTCACAACGTCTCTAACCACTATATACCTAATATTACGTTGGAACTTCCTAGCTCAAGAGGAGGGAAGCTCTCGACTATTTCTATGCCTCGTAGCTGTAGCTTAATTCTTTAACATTACGTTGCAACTTCTCAGCTCCAAAGGAAGGATGCTCTCGACTATTTCTATGCCTTGTAGCTGTAGCTTAATTCTTAAACAAACTCTCGCGTCATTGTCTTTCCGGTCCCCATTGTGACCCCATATTCTTTTGTTTTGGTAATTGGAATTTGCAACTGCCGAACTAGTTCCCATGCAATGAATTGTGCGTGGCTCCCGAATCTATTAGCACTATGGCTTCTTGTTCTCCCACTGCTCCCCTTAATTTCATTGTCTGAGGCGATGTCAACCTAACCACGGAGTTGAGAGAAAACTCCACACCTCATTCAACGTCAGTTGTCACCAATTCTGGTGCAGGCTGCTCGATTTCCTCATCTTCATCTTGGGTAATTAATACACTCAACTATTTTTTTCCTACAACGATGACCAGACCCCTATTTCATCACAGAAATAACAGAGCCTTTTCTCCCTCTTCCACTGCATCTTCGATTCTGTTAGTGGCCAGATTCCTCCTCCTATCCGGGAGATCGCAAGCCCTCCTTTAGCCATCCTTCTTGGTCTTTCAGTTATCGAGTTCGACTCATAGTAACCTTTATTCATCTGAGAGTTAAGATTGAGGTAAGGGTTTAGGTACTGAGGATCTTCCATCTGACACCTATGTACCTGACTCGCAATCTTGTTTTTTCTTCGATTTTTGGGGGGATATCCATGGCCTTACCTAAGTTAGGAGGATCCATGATTCCATGATTCTCAACTCAGCTCGTATGTCCGACCTTAATCCATTGATGAATCTACCCGGTGCTATTTCTCTGGTGATGTTGTCAAGTGGTGCTGTTAGCTCTATGAACTGTCGTCGGTTTTCTGGAACCTTCCCTTCTTGTCGTAGCTCCATCCATTGTTCATACAGTGAACCGGTTTGGGTTGATCGAAACTACTTGAGGATGAGGAGCTTAATTTCTTCCTACAGCTATATCAGTCGATGTTTATTCTCCCATTGATACCAGAGTAAAGCGTCACCCTCAAATCCAATTATGGCAGCTTCTAACTTCTCCTTATTCGTACACTAGTGGTGGCTTAAAAACCTTGCCACTTTCAAAATCCACCCATTCGGATTTGTCCCATCAAACATTGGCAGTTCTAACTTATGAAATCAGAAATCAGGTCTAGAACTGACATTGGATAAGCCATAAATTCCCGTTGGTAGGCCACCTGTCCTGGGACTTGTCACGTGGGTCTCCTTCTCATGACTGGTCACGGAAGATGAGGCTATTTTGGTAGATTTTCTTGCATTTTGATCAAACGCTTAAAGAATTGGCTCATCGCTTGCACCTCATCTTTTAATGTTACGATGTTGCCTTACATGGACCCTCATTGCTTCCAGGTGCTGCTTTGATACCCAATTGATAGGAATCTGATTCACTGATTATATTGTTGAAAAATTGATAGGATAATGGGCCAGTTTTCGACAGGTTGGTTCTCTCCCCCACTTACTATTGTCTAGTAAAATTCGCACCCCCTACTCATTTCCCCCTTTTAATTTATAGGTATGAGGTCTTAACGGACTCTCACAATACAAGGTATATTCCTATAATCATTTCTATAACAACTCCGCTCACATGCATTGCCGCAGGTTGTTATAACAACCACATATGATAAGTACTAGCAGACATAGACTGCGCAGGTGCACAATCATAATCCAAATAAGTATAATGCCTAATTAATTTAAAATTAAGGAGTTTATATAAATGAATATAGTGTAATTTAAACATTTTTAGGGAATAAATAAAATTGGTTTGTGAAAGAAAAACGGCAAAAATATAATAGTTGGATTACTGCAAATGAATTAATAAAATAAGTAAGTTTAAATAAAAAATAAGAGGAGTTATTGCCTGATTTAAAAATTTTAAAGAGTTATGGGTGTGATAATTGTGACCTATGAAAAAATATAAATATAAATATAAATATAAAGGAATTTGAGAGTATTTATGAATATGTTATTTTATGAATGCTAAATATGTATAAATAAATATAGTTAATTTTTAAAATTTGTCGAAAAAATTAAAGTTTATAAATGTAGATAAAAATTTTGGGAGAAAATAAGTAAAAATATAAGAGTTAGAATATTTAAAATTAATTAATTAATAAAATTAGTTAGTAAAAATTAGGAATGAAGAAATAAAATAAAAATTAGAAATGTATTATGTCATGCATTTATTATAAATGGATAATAATTAATTAATTAATTATAATATTTGAGCTAAATTTTTTTTTTAAAAATTCATGAGTTGTTTGCATTTTCAATTTAGTTGTACAGCCAAATATCACACTTGCGCGAGACGCAGCTGGAGCAAACCAGTGACAACACAACCAAGGTGACCTTTACAATGCATAAGAGGACATTTTCAGGTACGCAATAACGTCAATGATGTTTGAGAAAAACAATTTCACCAATTTCAATTGTGGTTGGTGGTATTGGAAGTGTGTAGCGTACCCAGGCGTTTGAAATGCCAACCCCATCCCGAAAATGGAGCTGCAGTAGATCCGTGAAGATGCAACACAGGTATAACCCTTTCCTTTAATTTATTATACATCATATGCAGAAAAATGAATAAAAATTGCTGGAACTTTATATTGAGTATCGAGGATTTGCAAGTTATCTATAGTTGTGTTTTTGTAATTTTATTTTATTGTTTTAGGTAATGTTATCAAGTATGCCTCGTATGAGATTCTCGACATCTTCATCTTCTCAACTAGATGATATGCCCATTTTAGGTAATCCTTGTCTTCAATTTGAGAGCCAGTTAATAACTTTAAAAGAGCGTCAGATAATTTCGAATCGATTCATCGATCATAAAGCTCCTATTGAATTAGGAATAGCAGATTGAGTGAATGAATTGTTGCACAACATAGGGTGCGATAAATTTACAGAATTAAAAAATTTCATACTTTGAATTAACTCTAGAATCTTTTAGTACTTTACAATTGATCTTTAACGATGATGGCAATGTGAATAAATAATATTTAGATTGATGAATATGCCGCATGTTATTACTTTACATGTACTGAATAGTATATTTGGATTTTCGGATAGTGATTTATGCAGCTACCATAATGATTTTAAGCCTACGGATTTTTGAAATGAAATTACTAATTTAAGAAACGCTTTTTCTCCAAGTAGGCTTAAATCATCTGCTTTAGTGGACACTAGCCTTTGCTATCTTCATAAGTTTTTAACTTCTAAATTATTTGGTAGAGGAGATAGCCATGGTGCAGTTTGTAAAGCACAATTGTTTGTGTTGTGGTATATGGTGCATACTAAACATTTTAATGCTGGTATGTGGTTAAGTATGCATCTAATTGATGTGGCTAAAGTTAGAGTTGCCAAAATGGTAGTTAGAGCATTTGTCATCCAAATTGTAGAGCATCTTGGTTTACTAACTAAGAGAATAGTTATGCAGTTAGTTTCAGGAAACTCTAGTTTATGAAGATTGTTAGGCAATAAGGTGATCGCTATGCCCTTGTTAACGATGACGTAGTAGAAGCTTCAAGTAGTAAGCATAGTCGCGTTAGAGTAGCTAAAGGTAGATAAGAGGATGATGTTTTGCCACCTGAAGCTAAGAGTTGGAACGTTGGACCTACTCCTGTTAAATATCAATTATTGTTGAATCAACTAATTGCATTTAAACGAGGAATAAATAATAGATTGGATAAGATTGAGGCTAACATAAGGGAGATGGGGAATTTCCTAGTGAATTTAAATGCTCGTTCCAAACAGCGTCCACCTCCATATTAGTATTGTATTTCTATCTTTTTCTTTTTATTATTTTTATTGTTTGTCGTTAATTTTTTTAGTTTTATTGTTTGTCTTTATTTATGTTGTTTACATGTTAGATCCTTTGTTTTCTTATTATTGTACATTGCGTGTTTGTTTTCTTGCTTAATAGTTAGAGAAACATGATTATTAAATGAACTTGACTGAGATTGTAAATGCATAATATGAGTGAATTAATATATTTGCATGTTTAAACTGATTGACTTGGAATTCAATTGAAATGGTATTAGCTTGTTGGGATAGATGAATAAGAACTCCTTTGGTAAGAATTTGAGCTTTTTTGAAACATTAAACATCAATTAAAAGTATTCATTACCGAGAGCATTCTTTTATGGTTAAGCAAATTTAGAACTTGCTTGCAAATACTAGTCGAGATTACATAATCTTATGCAAACATTGAAGGGATGAAAGCATTTAGGATTTATCTTGACAAAAAGCCATCATGATATTATCCTTAGTGAGCCCCCTTGAGCTTAAACGAAACTTTTTGTTAGTTGCAGCCCAAACTGTAAACCTTGGCCTTGATTGTTTATATCTTTGCATTACATCCACCATAAGAGCAAGTTGAGCATTTAAAAGGTATAATCAACTGTAGGGAATAATTGTGGGAGAAGCATAGCATATAGTTAGGTTATAAGTTAGTGGTGGGTTAGGTTGTAATAATTTGTATTTATTGCCCACAAATTTTCCCTTTTTGAAGTTATGTTTTTGTAAATTGGGAAAGAATGAAAATATATCAAGTAAAAAACAAGAGAAAAAGGAAAAAAGAAAAAAAGGAAGAGAATTAGAAAATGCGAAGAAAGAAAAAATTGTATGTTTTATTGGTTTGTATTATTTTAAATGCTCAATCAGTTATATGGTGTAAAGCTTGGTTTTATCTTTTTTTCCTACCTTTAACTTGACCCTATTACAACTAAAATAAAAACCTTCGAATCAATGTTTGTTTTCGATATTTAATAGTGAAGATTGGATTAGTAAGCAAGCTTATGGTAGATGCTCAACATGAAATGAAGAATGAATCAATATTTATGACCTTTGAGTTCATGAGAGAATGGAAAGTGGAACGAGCGTCTATCACACTTGTTAATGGCCTTTCAGTTGATGTACTTGTTAAAGATAGTTGTTCACGAATTATTATGAGTTTTAAAATCTTTGGTTGTGTTTATTGAATTGATCGTTGACATCTTTAATTATTAAATGAGAAAATAATTTTTTGTCATTATTAATTTTTTTTTGTGTTTTCAAAGATTAGTGTTTTTGGTTTTGGTTGAGTATAAGTATAATTTTAAGTGTAAGTATTATTTAAGTATTGAGGTATTGTTATCGTTAATTTTGTTTAATTTGGCCTCTTTTTTTACGTTTAAATTTTTAAGAATCGTAATGAGATTTTGTTGTGAAGGAGGGATGAAGGGGCATTAATCTTCACTCATTTCATCATGTTTGGAGACCAGATGAGATGCAAAGAAAGGAAGAAGAGAAGAAAATCAGAGAGAGTTAGTGAAGAAGAAAGAGTGTCAATAATCAATATAAGTCTTATGTGTATGCATATGCAATTCCAAATTTATTTTTTTGTTATGTGAAAATGTTTTATTTGTCAGTGGAAGTTTTTTCTTCTTAAATAGTTTTAGTTTGTTGGGTCATTGTAGATTTTGATGTTTATTTAGTATTTGATCTCTTTATGGACAAGGTTTTACCGTAACGTGTATGTTTAATTTATAGTCTTAGTGTAGGTTTAGGAAAAGATAAAATCAAAATAGTTAGCTAAAATCAAAATAGTTGGCTATATGGTTAATTTGATCTTATTAAACTTTGTAAGTTTGACGCAGTGATAGATAGGCAAATATACGAGAATGATTGGGATGTCACGGAAGACGGAGAATAAAATTCTAGGGTTAAAATATATAAATTTGACAGAATAATAAAAGCAAATGGATAGATCATAGTTGCTTTGTAATTCTTGCATTTAGCACCTTTAGAGATAAGTTTAATTGTTGAGTTGCAAGATATTTAGAAAAAAAGAATTATTAAAAAAATTGTAACTTATGATATGGTAATACGTCCATCAAATATTTAAAATAGATATTGATTATTTTTGTGTGGTAATTATTTATTTTATATTTGTATAATAATATTGTAAAAAGGACAGGTTAATCTATGATATTAGGCACATTATTTAATGAAATGAAAAAGGATTGTGTATAAAAATAATAGAGGATTAAGACAGAAAAAGTAAAATTTGAGCTTATTGTATGCAATTTCGAATTGTCAAGAGAACAAGGTAAAAGAAAATATCTAACGACCTTTCATTTGTGTATAAATAATTCAATGCTATATAATATCAACATAAATTTTCAAATCAGACTAACATTTTCACCTTCTAAAGTATGGGTAAAATGTGATATGAACAGAACTGTTCAAATCAGACTAACATTTTTACCTTGTAAAGGTATGGGTAAACTTTTTATTAAGCTGTTGTCGTAGTTACAGAATCTATTCAAGAAAGATGTGATAGGAATTAAAATACAATAGAAAAGAAGGTGTGTTAAAAGGAAACAAATAAACAAATTAACAGAATGATTTGTTTTGATATGTTGAAATTTGTATGAATTTAAAAATAATTATTTTATGAATGTTGATAAGTTTAATAAAGAGAATTGTGATATGTAATTCACAGCTGTATTTTGTTACAGGTTTCCAAGACTATTAAATTAGAAGCTAAAAATGGAAAGGAATAGTAAACCTAAATACAAGTGAGAAACACATGAAAGGCTAGCAGAAAAAGATTAAGAAAAGAGGAAATTAAATAATCAAAGTTACAAAAGTTACATGCGTATAATGTTTGGCGTAATGTGAAAAAAGTCTACAACAATTTGGGTTTTTTGTTCCTGTCATTAACGTCTGCATTTGAGGTTGGTGTCAGTTCAGTGTCACTGAATGTTTTGTGAAGATATTGTCTTACTTTTGAATAAGAAACAACAATTTCTTAAAAAAATATAAAAAACAAAAATATATTAGCCATATAGTAAAAAAGTGAAGATTACTTTTTTTTAATAAAAATGCTGAGTAAATAAATAAAAGATGATAATATAATTTATCCTTAAAAAAGGAGTTAAATGTTGTTTGATCAAGATAAAAATGCAAAAATTGATTGATTAAATAATGATAAAAACCTGGAATAGGTGTAGCTATAATTTCAACATTGTTATTTTGATCATCTGTTGAAATGTTATCATCTTTTTGAATTGAAGATAAACTCTTTTGTAATTCATCATCATCAATTTGGCAGTAATAGATAACAGTGAAGCTTTTTCTTCCATTCGGAGAGTGGATTTGGACAGGTTTGATATGAACAAGAAAGGTCTTGATTTTCAATTATGCGTGTACCTTTTCAAGGGGAAGTTCGATACTCTAAGAAGGCAAAAATGTATATCATTAGTCAAATGATAAAGTTGTAATAATTTTTTTTTACTAAATGTAAATTTATTTGCAGTAAATGAAAAATATAACTTGGTGGTAAAATTGCATACATTGCACAGAAACTCAGGAGTTTTTCACCAAGTTCACCAAAAATAGAAGCTATGATAGTTCCTATTTTATCTGTTAAATCAACATCATAGTGGCATCTACATTTGCAAACAAAAGTTAATGACAAAATGTATGTTACTTGATGAAACCTTGCTATAAAATAAAGGAGATTATAAAAAACAATTAAAATCCGAAATGCCAAAGTCTCACTCGTGACATGTTAAATTAGTCCTATGAGAAGGGCTCATGAGTGTTATTTAACATGTCACACCCGTGATATAAAAATGGCAAAGTCACACCTATGACATGTTAAATCACTCCCGTAAAGGCTCACAGGTGTGACTTAACATGTCACACTCATGAAATACAACAATTGTATATTGTTTTTTCACGAGTGTGACTTAACATGTTACACCCATGACATACAACAATTCTATATGTTGTTCTGTGTTTTTCTCACAAGCTTAAGTTGAATATTTCAACTCTTCCCTTCATGTGTTTGGTTGTTGACAAGATTAACTTGCTAATGTTGTAAAAAAAAATTAATTTCCCAAGAAATACACTGCATTATAAGAAAAGGCAGAAAATTCTAAAGAAAAAAGAGAAAAAGAAATGCTTGGGTTCAGTTAGGAGTTTCTCCTTACAAGAATTGCAAGTGAATGTAATTCCATATGTAGCGGCTATTGAGTGAAAACATTTTTTGCAAGCCATATACTAGTACTTTTGCAAAATGTGTTGAAATGAAATATGAGCTTTAATCCATGCGGTTTGCAAATATATAGATAGATTTTTGTTAGAAATATTAATATCAGATAAACAATGTGTGAGTTTGAAAACTTATAGTAGAATATAAAATGTTTTACCTTGGACTTTAAGAAGATGCTTTTAGTAATTTTTTGATCCAATCTGAAAGAGACATCAAGATTATATTTGAGATAAGCTTGATGGTTAACAAGTTTTTTGAGCTCTTAGTATTTCATTGTATCCTGAAAAATGATTATTATAAATGTAAAAGCTTCAAAATATTCTAAAATTTGTGTATAAGTTTATTTGTTGTTAGAGCAAAGATGAAAAATATGGCAGTACCAATTTTTAAGATCTGCAGCTTCTTGTATTGGTGGATCAATAAGAATTATGGGGTCAAACCATGTTGATAATGCAGCACCTAAAATATTTCAATTATAAGTAAGAATAAAATAGAAGGATAAATAAAAGAAAAATGTGAAAGCGTGATAAAAAAGGATAAATTTACCATTGTAAAAGTTTACTTTTAGCCTGCGATATACAATTATCGGATAAGTATATAATGATTCGACAATTTGTTGGCCCTTGTTAGTAACAAAATCATTCCACATTGACAGTATAACGGCTTGTTGCCTAATATACAAACAGAAAATGTTAGAAAATTAACTAGTTTTAGATTTTAAAAGTCGTAGAGAATAATAGAAAATATAACATACTGTTTGTTGGCAGGAACAAATTTTTGGACAGTTGAAAGCTTGCCATTTGCTGATTTGTTTTTTATCCAAAACTTCAACAACCACAACCAAAATATCTATCATATGTTATAATTAGAAATAGTACGGAAAAAAGTGAAAGTTCTAGAAAGAAACAAATAAAGGATCTAACCGATTGATTTTTCATTATCGTTCATATAGTTGATAAGATCCCTAAAAGATGTATAGTTGAATTTGATCGGGATTATGCTGTCATCATCTGTTGCAGGTTCAACAACAATGCGGCTTGTAATAATCCATTGAATTTTCAAGTCTTCAGTTTGGTACTGAGACGGAATTATCGTTGCAAATGATATATTTCTTATACAGCTGCAAAATATGACTCATTCGTTCGATATCATTGTTAATGATAACAACTTCAACTTGTGATCCCTGTTAATAATAATCATACAATTAATAATTAAGTTAATGAAAAAGGGAAGATTTTCAATGAAGAAAGTACAGTTGTTATAACTCAGAATCAAAGAAGATAAACTTTTGTCTCTTCGATGGCGTGCTAGCTGATGTAAAAATATGCTATTTTTCTTGGATAGTAATTTCACATGACTACCGTTGAGTACCAGGTAAAATATTCTTGATCAATAAATGCTTTTCCATCCTTTAAAAAATTTAATAAAATAATAAGGAAAATATTTTTTTAATATGGAATGAAATTAAATAAATTTGAACAAAACAATTCATATACCTTTTGAAAATTTTGTGCTTTATAATTTAACTAATTGGAAAATTTCATGGAACATAATATTTTTTGTTTTTTGGTCAATTTTTGAAGACTCAAAAGTTCATAGAATAGTTAGAACTTCAACTAATTCAGGAGTCCAAGCTCTTGACAAAGCCACATATAGTTGTCTATGAGAGAATACGGGCTAACGAAGATAAATTCCTACATAATCAAGTGTTTGACCCTGGGATTTATTTATGTTCATTGCAAAACATAAAAGAGCAGAGAATTGTGTTCTCACAAAAGGTATTTCATTTTTTTAATTTTTAGAAGATTGCAAAGGAATCTTAGATATAAAAACTTGTTTTCCTTTGTGAGGTCTAAAGACAATTTCTACAGAAATTGTATGGTCACTAGCTGCCTACATATAAACCTTGGGCCATTGCAAAGTCCCTCAGTTGGATTCGAATTTCTTAGGAGCATAATTGGACAACCTTCTTTGAGCAACAGTTTGTGTGCAGGTAGACCTTTAGGATTTAAAGAATTTAGAAAATCTTTATAATCTGCTTGATGTCTTTAGTCAATCGTTTTGTCAAAGCTTATGTAAGAATGCAGATTTCCTAACAATTTGTTGATCATCATGTCATTAGTTACGTCAACACAGTCGTTTGTTAGACACAGTATACATCTATTTATCATTTGATATGGATCAGATGCATATAAGCTTAGGTTAGGGAAGACATTTTGAAGTAACCTGATGAAGGCAAGAATGCATAAGAAACATTTTTTTATTTTTTATTAAAAATAAAATTGATAATAAAAGAAAATTATACAAATTTTAACTTGTTAAGAGATTCATCCTTGTTATGGTAATGAACAACTAATTGTTTTGGTTAGGAAATTTTATCTTACTAGTCAACTGGTTCTGCACCTTCTCTGATTGTAAAAAAATTCACAAAAAGTTGGATTTGATATAACTCTCATATTTATTGTCAAAGAAAATTTATGTATGTGTGGCCAAAGATGCCAATTTAGAAGAATTGAAACAATTAGTTGTTATTTTGTGGCTTGGTTTATAACAGGTAAGGTTTGATGAAAATCATCGCCAAATACAACAATTTTTCCTTCAAAAGCCTGATTGGAGTTCATGATATCTTGAAGTAAGTCATCAAATGCTTTAGTGGCTTCTTGTTTTTCCATGTAAGCCTCATCTCATAAGATAAGACTAGATTCAAATATCAGTTTTGCAATTGATCGTGAACCACAAGTGCACAGTTGTTGAAGTGAGTAATAAATCGGTAAGAACCGAGTCGTGTCCACAGGAATTATGAGAAAGTTCAAATCTATGCTAGTTGACAGAGTTTGAAATCGGGTTGGATGAAATTTTGGGAAAGTAAAATTAATGTGAAGAAAATTTTTTTTACTTAAATAAATTTCT
>JAOSBN010040966.1:0-45884 GCA_027563595.1 Erythroxylum suave
GTGTTATGAATATGTATGTGAATTGGGAATTTTCACCTAGGTTTAATGGTATTTCCTTGTATAGGCATATAGATCCTGGATTTTGGGAAAGTCTCAAAATAAAAATTTTTGTTTTTTCACACCGTTTGTATATGATGCATGCACTGGGATTTTCCTACATTAGTATTGGAGCAACTTATGCCCCGTATAAACGAGAAACCATAACATGTGTGATGCTGCCAATAGGTTATGACAATTGTGCATTTTGATTGTGTTGATTTCGAAAATCAGTATAGAGATGTTTTTTTTTCAAAATTTCTTGCCCACATTTTCTCATGAGATGTTTTTGAATATGTCTGTGGAAGGAAAAATTTATCAAGGTGATTTGATATGTTTTTACTAATTAAATTCCTAATGTTCTGTTGCTGTGTTTATGCACATTACATGAACAGGCAAGCTTGCAAATTCGAGAATAAATTCTATGAAATTTTTTTTGCAATTTTCTTTCACCAACCTCTTTATTAGATGTTTATAAATTTCTATGAATAATTAAAAATGTTTTCTAGGTGATTTAATATTTATTTGAGAATTTCTTGTGTGCTATTGGGAATGTCTGTGATGAGGAACACAAATTCTGGATTGGCTTGGTTGCTGAGGTTGCTTGAGTTTTTCTTGGAAATAAATTCTAAAAGAATTCATGGAACATTTTATAGCCTTTGTAATTTTTTCATAATTTATTGAATTTTTTCAATGATTTTTCCAAGCAAAAGACAGAGCTGGACAGTTTTGAGAAAACTGATGGACCTGGTTTATTTAAAGAGGCAATTGTGTGTTTTTTTGGTTTCAATGCATTGGATTATTTTTATGTGATCAAAACTATGTTAATTTGATGATGTATGCATGCCAATATGATTTTCTTATATTCAGTTGTCTTGATTGTTTTGGCCGTCACAAGTTATGTGATAAGTGCCGAAGTAGTCTTGATGAAGTGGAGATTACGTAGAGATACTTTATGTCTAGTATGACTAGATATGGCAAGCATGATACAATTAAATTGTTTAATTGGTACATTAGAGTAGAAGGCATTACACTTGGTATATTGGCATTTTGAATTGGAATTGAAAACATAAGGATTGAGAAATTAGTCGATTCCAACATTAGAAAGCAATTCGGTTCAAGAGTTAAATCGAATGTCAAATCTTTATATGCATATCACGTCACAACCTATTGAAGAAAACCTTGACCTTGTGAGATAGTTACATTAAAGAATGAATGCTAGGGTTGGTTAGGTGGGATGAAGGATGGTTATGGATATAGATTCAATGTGATTGATGAAACGTCCAAAATCACACCATATAGTCATTATGACTATAATCCTACGACTTAAATGAGACTAGAATATGAAATCCCTCACATATAATATGAAAACTAATGCCTTCCATTAATATGGGTAGAACCGGAATTCTTTTAAAGTTAGGGTTGTTAGGCAAACCCAAGCCTGCTCTATATTAATATCTTCAAACCATGAAAAAAAGATTTTGGATTAATGGGTCGATTTTCACTAGAAGCGTTGATTTATTGAGTAAACTCAAGGTCAACGTAGATAGAGGTACAATTGGGTAGCGTACATCAGATGTACGTGCATCAATAGGTGATAATCCAATGTATGTGCATACATTACGAGTTGATAGCACTAGACGGTAGTTGCAACTATGATGTAATTGATATGACCGATATCTACCGATTGACCTAAGGTGGCTTGTTGGGTAAACCCAAGGTCATTCGTAGTAATGTCAGATATCAACCCATTAAGAGATTTTTTCATTTTTTTTTCTTGGATTCGTAGTGAGAGCTATGGATTCTTTGAAACTAATGGGAGTTATATTCATGTCATGCAAGTCTTTATGATCCTGCATGCATTTATATTCTAACATTCTTTCTCTCTTCACATTTAGGTTGATCGAAGATGTCTTTTAGTGTGAATTTGCGCTCACTTATAGATTCTAATAAATTGAATGGACCCAATTTTCTTGATTAGTTAAGAAATTTAAGAATTGTTCTTAGATTTGAGGAGATAGGCTATGTCCTAGACGTTCCACTTCCTGATCCCTTTGCTGCTGATGCTTCTGATAAGGATCAGAAAACATATCGTAAGTATCTCGAAGATAGTGACATGGCTACTTGCATTATGTTAGTTTTTATGTCACCTGAGCTGTAGAAGTAGCACGAGTTTATGGATGCAAATACCATAGTGTTTCATCTTAGAGATTTTTTTGATGAGCAAGCTCGGTTAGAAAGGTTCTAGACCTTGAGGTTGCTCTTCATGACTAAGATGACTCTGGGGACATCTGCAGTGCAATATGCACTGAAGATGAATGGTTATATTGAGAGGTTGGCCACCTTGGGTTTTGTTATTGATTATGAATTAATTATTGACTTAATTCTGGTTAGATTGTCTGATATTTATTCACAGTTTACGTTGAACTATCGGATGAACCAAATCTCTACGACAATCCTTGAGTTGATCAGTCTGCTCAAGACAATAGAGCAAGCTATCGGGAAGGATAACAAACTAGTGCCAGTGGTGGACCCTTCTTCTTCTGGTTCAAGAAAAAAGAAACTAAAGAAGAAAAGGTCCAAGAAACCAAAAGGAAGTGTAGCCAAAAAGAAACTCAAAGAGACTATACTGAAAGGAACTTGATTCTGTTGTGGCAAGACTGGTCACTGGAAGCGAAACTGTAAAGTCTATCTGGAGTCCTTAAAGAAGAAGCAGGTATCAGATTCCCTGGCTCCTTTATTGGAGTTATGTAAATATAGTGCCTTGAAAAGCAAGTGTATTTACTTATAACTTAATTTTTTCCAGTTACTTTTCCAATGAAAATATTTATTATTAATAAAACAAAAGAGTTTGGTTTTTATGAGCATATATCTAGTCATAAGGTACCGACATTCTTTTGTAAGTAATATACATATACATAGAGATGTATAGGAAACATGTATATTATAAGAATCTAAAATAATGGATTTACAGTTGAATAATAAAGTTGGTCGCTTAATTATGGTTTAAACTATAATGTTGAGATATATCTCCATGTAAGCAAAAGAGTTTTCTTCAAGGGAATGATGAGTTTCATATGATGATAGTAGTTGAATATCGATAATGGCACTATTAAATGAATATGGAATCAAGTCCATTTATAAAGAATAAAGTGGACTCTTACTTTAATCTTAAAACATAAAACTTAAACATATGTTTATTATGTACCACAATCTTGATGGGAGGTGAACTCATATGTTTTTCATTATAATTCTTGATATAATTGGAATGGATTTTTACAAAGTATTAATCTAGTGTCTGCATGTTGGAATTATTCATTGAAACATGTATTAGGGAACATTCACTCAAATAAAGAGTTTATAGTGATATCATAACTTCTAGATGTTTTATGGAATTGGTGATAAAAATGACGCCAGTAGTTTGATGGACTAGCTACCCATCAAGTCTTGACACCAAGATGATATGTTGTGTTTTAATCACCATATAGAGTAAAATGGGAGATCTAGAAGGAAAAACCAATATAAGGGAAAAACGGTAATTTTACCCTTTATCGTGCGGATGACTATAATATGGTTCATATTAGAGTTTGCCATTGGACATAATGAAACATTTGTTCTCATAATATTTAGTAATTCAAGAGTTCAACTAATTGTCTTTGGTGGGATGAAATTTAGTTAATAAGCTAGAATTAATTCTAATGATATTAAATTATTCTGGGCTTATTGCAGCTTGAATTATCTAAGTCCAATAAGATTCCCCACTTGGCTTCAAGGAAGGTTATCAAGCAAAGTAAGAAATATAAATGGAGGTTTTAAAGCTCATGATTGAATGTTGGGCTTGCACTAATTAATTGTTAATTAGAAGCCCAAATGAACATTTAGAAATGGGATGAACTTTGATTTAATTTGATTAATAAGATTAATTAAATTAAAACAAAATTCTTAAAGAAATGGAAGGTGAACTTTCGGTTTTATTAAGGCTAAATGTGCAGCTGCACAATTAGCATTAAGTTGCTAAATAAAGATGGTATTTATCATGCTTTATCATCATTAAGTGGAGTAATGATCTTACCTTTAAATGGTTTAATGGTTGTCTTTTAATGATGACATGTATTGTAACCTTTTAGCATTCATTTGATTAAAGATGAAAGAGGTGCATTTGATGGATCATCTTTCTCTTTCATCACTAAAATCGAAATTGAAATGTCATTTTAGGTTATTGGTCTTTTCATATAGCCATCTTAAAACAAATGAGAAGAGTCTCATTGAATGGCTTCTTTATTTTTTATTAAAGAACGAAGTGATGCATTGGATGCTCTTCACTTCTTCTTTTTTTTCATGCATAACCGAAATTGAAAAGGTGTAAGAGAGGTGTTCTTGCATTTTTTGGACTCTCTCTCCTTTCTTGCATGTGTTAGCTGAAATTTGCATGAGAGATGTCTCATCTTTGGCTTCTTTTTTCTAAGAAAAATCGCTTCCAAATATTTCTTCTCCTTTCCCACCAAAGGATCTTGTTAACCAAGTTGTCTAAGAAGAATAAGTGGTAGATCAGATTGGTTAAGGATACAATAATAAGGAGAGGATACATTGACAAAGGAAAGGATTCAAAAGCAAAGGCTAAAAAAGGGGAGGATAGCATAATGAGGAGTTAAAGCTTAGCAAAAGGAGTCAGTAATATAATCTCCATCTTTTTCTTATGATAATTGTTTTCCATATACCGTATCATGTATGGCTTGGCATGTTGATTTGTTTTAGCCAAATCTTGCATGTTTTATTTTCCAATCCAACATATGAGAGGACATGCATGAATATGATCCCGTATGCATCTGCAGTAGGATCTATCATGTACGCTATGCTATGTACAAGATTCGATGTATCATATGCTCTAAGTATTACAAACAGATACCAATTGGATCCTGGTGAGGGTCATTAGGTGGTTTTCAAGAACGTTGTCAAGTACTTATGAAGGATTAAGGATGTTTTCTTGATATATGGAGATGGAGATCTAAAAGTGAGCAGGCATACAAATGCCAGTTTTCAATATGATAAGGATGATTCCAAATCCCAATCAGGTTATATATTCACACTGAATAGTGGGGCAGTCAGTTGGAAGAGTTCCAAACAAGAGACGATTGCCGATTCAAAAATTGAGGTAGAGTATACTGCGATTTTAGATGTAACAAAGGAAGCAGTTTGGATCAAGGGGTTCATTACTAAACTTGGTGTGGTTCCTAGCAGTGATGGACCCATGCAGTTGTATTGTGACAACAATGGGGCTATTGCACAGGCGAAGGAACCAAGTTCTCATCAAAGTCCAAGCACGGACTCCGCAAATATCATCTGATCAGGGAGATCATTGGTTGAGGTGATGTACAGATAGAGAGAACTCCCACCGAGCAGAATATTGTTGATCCGTTGATGAAACCATTATCACAAAATAGATTTGATTCTCATGGACTCGCCTATGGTATTAGATACCAAGGCGATTCAATTTAGGTCAAGTGGGAGATTTGTTAGAGTAATGCCCTAAAGGCAATCTCCTTTAGTGTGTTTTGTATAGAGTTATGTACATACTTTATTTTCAATAATAAAGAAAAACATATTTCATTAAGTTGGTGTTCATTATTTATGAATTGATATTGATCTATAAGCAAATTAATGAAGTCCATGATATATGACATATCATGAAAGAAATTATGATGTGATCATACTACTGAGATTCTTATCATGTGCAATTATGTTGTATCTAGATTATCCCTAGTCATAGATTAATGAGACTGGACATCATTAATCTGGATAGACTAGTACATGTCAAACCCCTTGATTTGATCAAGCAGTGGATCTTAGAAACTGTAAACATGAGATATTTAGAGTTGAGATGTGGATGCTTACTAGAGGTAGTAAGTATATTGGATGACCTACCATGAGATCATCACTTGGATGTCCTATTCTAATGTCAGTGATAATCTCATCATAGCAATGGTGCAAGTATCCTCAGACTTGAGGTACTCAAGGATATCTTGGATGCTGATTTTGTGTGTTGACTCAATTCCTTGTTGCCTTACAGAGGTCACTCGTAGGGTGGTGATTGGGTACAGCTTGAGGTATTCGAAGGAAATGAAAGCGCTAATAGAGGATTCGCCACTTTTGTGATAGCAAAAGATGATACCCACAACTTCTTGTCGGGGCCATTACTTGGAAATCTCTGGCCGGAGTACATGTGTCATGAAGAATGTCTTCATTGGTATATAGAGTGATGAGTCTTAGGACAAGAACTGATATCACTTGGGCTAGATTTGACGTAGTCAGTCTAGTGAGAGTTGGGGTTCATGATGCATTGCTAGACATCACTTATGACCTGCTTGGATTAAGTGTTAATCCAAGTGGGCAACATAACTGAGAACCTGATGGGTCACACGCATAAGAGTGACTCGGAGGATTTGTAAAATGGTTTTAGATAGAGATCCATTATATGGGGAGCAATAGAACCAAATGGATCAAATGAGATTGGGATATATCCCGATGAGATCGCGACATCGATATTGCTAAAATAGGTCTCCGGTGTTTTTTCATACTTGGGATCGATCATTATGACTGGACCACCTTAGTATTTGTATATAAATAAAAGATGGTGCAACGTTGATGAGGAGGACGCTTCTTTTTCAACATATGCATTAATGCCTTTAATGGAAAGAAGAAAAATCCATCAAAGACAAAACGAAAAAGAAGGAAGTTAATAATCGTGAGAGTGCTTACGAAAACAAGCAAGCTTCTTCATGATTATTATCTATCACTCTCTCGTCTTTCTTCTCTTCTTCCTCTCCATTTGCTTTAACGATTTTCGCTCTCCATTTGCTTTAATGTTCTTGCTCTCCATAGAACAGAGAAAAAGGCTAGCACTCTTGTCTTTGTTCTAGCCATTTCTAGATTAAACAGTTTGATTCAGTTAGTTTCTTCGATCTGTGCATGGATACTGTTGGAGACAATCTATTTTGGTCGTTGTGGTTTGCGAGAACCCGACGAGTAGAAGATCGAAGAATGAAGGAGACTACTCACAAGGTACATGGTTATTATATGAATGAATGATTTGTGTAAATTTCATAAATTCCTATATATATGTGTGTGTTATGAACATGTATGTGAATTGGGAATTCTCACCTAGGTTTAATGGTATTTCCTTGTATAGGCATATAGATCCTGGACTTTGGGAAAGTCTCGGAACAAAAGGTTTTGTTTTTTTTTTTCACTGTGTGTATATGATGTATGCACTGAGATTTTCCTATAATTCTTCCCCTTGTGGCTAAAACTATGTCTAGGATAAAGGAAAATGGAAAAGAATGACCAAACATCTCTAAACTTAGGATTTCCAACTAATTTTATACATTTTATACAATTAAAACACTATATAAGATACATTCATATCCTAGGTTGTATGTTTTTTTGTAATTCTATGAATGGGGATACAAGCTCTAACATTCATACATTCTAGGTCATGTATCTTTCTATGAATTTATCCAAAGCAACTTATGTTGAGGAATATCATGTCTTAATAAGTGATAATTAGACTTTTTTTAGCATAATTTTGAGAGTGTTTTGCTTGTATTTTGATAGTGTTTGTATGATTTGATACTTAATTTGACTTATATTTTATTTCACACCACCATTTATCTACCAAATGAAAAAGTTCAAATTTAGCAAATTGAAGTCAAGTTGGAGTAATTTTGGAATGATTTTAAAGGAAGGATTTGAAGCATAATATAAAATATCAAACTTTTTCCAATCTATGTTTGTTCTTCTACAAGTGATTTGGTGTAGAGTAAGAAAGATAAAATTTTTTTTAATATAGACCCATGTTTGTGGTTTCAGTACCATTTCAAAATAAAGCTACGTACTTAAAGGAATAATGATTTGGGTTTTATTATTAAGCAGTTAAGTAACAGAGAGTAATACAGGTCCTTATTAGAATCCATTTTAGTAGTTATGTTTCAAATTTAGAGGGATTTATATAAAATGAAATAAAGGGGGAACTATAACATACCACTTTTGTAGCACCTCACTCTAGCAAGACACGTACCCGACATCTTGAGTGATATCTGAGTGCGTACCCTGCAAGGGTGGCATGCTAGAACAGTCAATAATCGAACTCATTACGATTTTTTTTATCAAATCAATGCACGCGTATGCGGAAATGAATAATCAAATCGAGTCCATTTTTTTCTTTTGTAACATCAAAATCACATTTATTGTTACACTTTGATCACTCTCATTCAAAACATTTCCAATCTAAGATGTTATTACGTACAGAAAATTGTACAGAAATCACAAAACACTCAAACTGATACAAAAATAAGAAAGTACAAATGCAGACGCGAACTGATCCCAACCTCTATCTCCTACTTGAATGCCATGGCTATACTCCCATTTGCTTAACGAGATAACTCTTCTAAGACTGAAAAATATTGCAAAATTTGGGTGAGTTTTGCAAACTCAGTGAGTGACCATCCTCGATGGCTGACTCAATCATATAAACATATAGTTCATATAATCAAATATCACTTTGTTCACAACATTCACATTCTCATTCAATTACAAGTTAACAGGATATTGCAATCATTCGAACATATATATTAAATGGTTATGCAATGTACATGTGACTCACTTTCATTTATTACTTTGTTGTAACCGAGTGCCTATAACTATCCCATATCCATTGTGAATACCAGGCTCATTGATAATTGTCCCGTATCCGTTAGGGATACCGAGCTCATTTTACATAGTGAGCGTTTGACTCTTAATCACTTTTTGAGCTTTAAGCTCTTTTTCACATTCTGAGCTTAAAATTTTTTTTTCACATTCTGAGCTTTAAGATCTTTTTTCATATTTTGAGCTTTAAGCTCTTTTTCGGTAGCTACTCCGGTCACAACTGCCTTTATGTTTCAGCATTGTTGTAATGGAATGCATCACATTCACATTTTTCAATCAGTCACGTGATTTCAAATTCACAATCACTTTCACATTCATCATCAGACCTTGGTCCAACATTCAACAGTTAAGTTGAGAATATTCTTATTCCTTCTCATTCATATACAAATAGCACTTCAATATCACATTTATGCATCAAGTCTCGGACCTTCATTGTCCAGCATCAATATAAGCAAATCACATCCATATCAATTATATTCATATTGGATAATAATCATAATCGTAGTTATTCAATATAGAAATTAAAATCAGAACAAAAAATAAAATGAGACCATCTAGGTCGACTCATAGTACGCTCTAGATTAGCATTAGCTTCTATGATCTGGAAACGTCTGAATGCGGACGTTTATCTTGCACATCCAAATTGTGAAATACACTTGTTGCACACACATTAATAATTGCACAATTATAAGTATTCCTTCAGGCACAAATATGTATATGAAATGTGTACAATGCATGCTCAATGACAATCCTGAGTATCTTTTCGTAATTCTCATCACATTGTTAATCATATATCAAAACTCACCTAATTATAATTTGAAGTTAGGGTTTATACCTCAATGAAACCGTTAGAATCAAATTTCATAACTCAATTGTTCATTTCAGTTTTTTCCCCAAAAACATACTTTTGGGTCTACTATTCTTGATCATTCAGACAATGCAAATGAAGTAATTTGACATTATTTTCTTTTAGAAATTTTTTTCCTATCTCCTAACCTTCTAATGACACTAAGATCATTCAATTAGATTCAGTAATCCGAAAGTTATACTCCAAATACTGTAGACTAAGCACATTAGAAATTCAGATAATGCATGATCATGCTGTCAAGTTGTACAACACATATCTCTCAATTACGATATCTAAAAGTTACAAAATTTATATCAATTGAAATCTAAGAGATTAAGCTACAACTTTTATGAAGACACTTTTATCTGATTCAGCCTACATCAATACATTTTATTCAATGACTACATAACATGATTTCTATCTCGGGTAGTATTATAGCCTAAGCCAAGACTCAATTTCAAGCCAGATTTTGAAATTCTTAGAGACAGAAAAAAATTTATATTTCTTCATAAAATTTGACCATATGTCTCTATTTTTGTCCAAGTCAAGAATCATTCATTTTGATAACCATAGAACAAGTTATGTCTAAAATACCGAAGCATGTTAAGTGAAAATACATCAGTTATGAAATTCCAGAACTCCTCATCAATTTCATCTCAAATTTATCACTCAATCTATCTCAAATGATTTTATATGGTTATAATTTTTGGTGAGATGTAAAACAATGTGTTTTGAGTCTAATGGTTCAAGTCCCATGTCATTTGGAGGTCGGGAGAAGAAGGTATGGACAAAAGATCAGAGGATGTTCAAAACAGTCCCTCCCTTTTTTCAGAGTTTCATAGTGCACGATCGCGACTTTCTTGCTTCCTCAATAGAGTTGATCCCTTATTTTTCAACAGACTCTATGATCGCGACTTTCCACATGCTTTAGCAGAGTCATGATTGTGCTCTTGCTGTGTTTTCTTCCTTTTGTTTCTTCCTTCCTTACCATTTTTGACTTAAAACAAAAAGTTTTTAGACAAAACTTTCTTCTAATAAAATGTTCCTCTATGTATTAAGTTTCTAACTCCATCAAATTCATACATTTTGGTCCCGTATCGTGCAAGTTCTGATCAAAACACTCAACGCTGTTTCTTATACCTCAACAGAACACAACTCTTAACTTCAAGCTAAATTTCAAGGCTCTTAAGGACAGAATTAGAATTTGACTTCTTCAAGAAAGTTGTAGAAATATATCTCTAGTTTAATATAAATTAAAAATCATCTCATTTGGATATCTAAAATTCAATTTATGGCCAAAATACAGATATATGTTCAATAAAACATTGCATATAAAATACTTCAGCACACCTTTAACTTCATTTTCATCCTAGTTCATCTTCTTCTTTTCTTTTTCTCTATCTAACATTTCTAACTTATATCCCCATTTTCATTTCATCATTTCATCTCCCATTCAACCCAACACATTCAAAAACAAATCAAAAACTAAGAATCAACACTAAATATCAAAAGCATCACATATTCATGCATCTTCTTCATTTATGCGTTTCTTCACTTTCATTTTTCTACATTCTCTTCAATTTCTTCCTCTAACTATCATTTAAACAATTCATTCTCATTTCCAAAATCTAAATTCATTTAAACACTCAAAACTATTCATGTATATGAATAGTGAAAAACAGAGTATATATATCTTTCATTTCTCTAAAAATTTCTGCACTCTTTTCATTCTTAGTTTTATTGATCTTTCACCTCCAAAAATTATTTTAACACTACAAAAATCATTTTAACACGATCTTATATCATATTTATCATCAAAACACACAAATAAAGATATCAACATTATTGGCTTCTTTTTGCGCTCTTTTACTATGATTGAATCCTCTCAACTGGGCGCGGCGGTTGCTACGAGTAGAAGGATGAAATTCCGGCAGGGGGAGAGTCGGGGCCGACAAATGATGGTGGTGATCTTGACCAGGATTCGAACGACGTGACTAGGGGTGCGTTCGTATAGTGAGAGTTTGGGCTTAAACCCTGCGAAACCTATTCCTAGGGTTTTGGAAGATGGTGATTGGCAAGTCTAACGTAATGCCAGGGGTATGTCAGTCTCGCTGTCAGAAAGATTGTTACACCGACTGCAGCAACCATGGAAACACTCTGTGGTGGTTAAGGTCCTCGGTCGAAAGGTCTCTTATGGATTGATGTGCAATAGGCTCAAATCGCTTTGGACTTTATCAGTTCCTCTTCGTATTGACCCAAAGAATGACTTCTTCCTGCTTCACTTGGGCAATGAAGATGATGTTCAAAAGGTTCTCTTAGGCAGCCCGTATGTGATTCTTGGGCATTATCTTATGGTTCAGCCTTGGACTCTAGATTTTGATTTAGCAGCTATTGGTGCACCAACTATGACTGCGAGGGTTTGGTTTTTGGATTTTCCGGTTTATCTTTATCATGAAGAGCTTCTACTTTCGTTTGCTAATCTGATACGTGTTGATGGCACTTCGGTTGACATAGAATGTGGCCAGTTTGCTAGGGTTGCAGTGGAGATTGTACTTGATAAATCTTTGGTTTTAGAAGGTTAACGGAAAGTGGCAGAAGGCTGTATACGAAAAACTACCGCAAGTGTGTTTTTTGTACTTAGGGTTTATGCCTTAATGAAACTGTTAGAATCAAATTTCATAACTCAATTGTTCATTTCAGATTTTTTTTCCTAAAACATACTTTCGGATCTATTGTTCTTGATCATTCAGACAATGCAAATGACGTAATTTGATAATACTTTCTTTTAGAAATTTTTTCTCCTTTCTCTTAAGCTTCTAATTACACTAAGATCATTCAATTAGGGTCAGTAATACGAAAGTTATACTACAAATACTATAGACTAAGCACATTAGAAATTTAGATAAGGCATGAACAGGCTGTCAAGTTGTACAACTCATATCTCTCAATTCCAATATCCAAAAATTACAAAATTTATATCAATTGAAATCTAAGAGATTAAGCTAAAACTTTTGTGAAGACACTTTTGTCTAATTTTGGCCAACATTAATACAGTTTATTCGATAACTACAGAACATGATTGTGTCTCGAGTAGTGTTATAGCCTAAGCCAGACTCAATTTCAAGCTAGATTTTCAAATTTCTAAAGAGAGAAAAAAATTATATTTCTTTAGAAAATTTTTATCCATATGTCTCTATTTTTCTACAAATCAAGAATCATTCCATTTTGACAACCACAGTACAAGTTTTGTCTAAAATACCGAAGCATGTTAAGATATGGAAAAAAGATCAGAGGATGTTCAAAACAGTCCCTCCCTTTTTTTAGAGTTTCATAGTGCATGATCGCGACTTTCTTCCTTCCTTAATAGAGTTGATCCCTTATTTTTCAACAGACTCCATGATCGCAACTTTCCACATGCTTTAGCAGAGTCACGATTGTGCTCTTGCTGTGTTTTCTTCCTTTGTTTCTTCCTTTCTTACCATTTTTGACTTAAAACGAAAAGTTTTTAGACAAAACTTTCTTCTAATAAAATGTTCCTCTATGTATTAAGTTTCTAGCTCCATCAAATTCATACATTTTGGTCCTGTATCGTGCAAGATCTGATCAAAACACTCCATACTGTTTCTTATACCTCAACAGAACACAACTCTTAACTTCAAGCTAAATTTCAGAGTATAAGGACAGAATTAGAATTTGACTTCTTCAAGAAAGTTGTAGAAATATATCTCTATTTTAATATAAATAAAAAATAATCTCATTTGGATGTCTAAAATTCAATATATGACCGAAATACAGATGTATGTCCAATAAAACACTGCATATAAAATACTTCAACACACCTTTAACTTTATTTTCATCCTAGTTCATCTTCTTCTTTTCTTTTTCTTTATCTAACATTTCTAACTTACATACCCATTTTCATTTCACCATTTCATCTCCCATTCAACCCAACACATTCAAAAATGGATCAAAGACCAAGAACCAACACCAAATATCAAAAGCATCACATATTCATGCATCTTCTTCATTTATGTGTTTCTTCACTTTCATTTTTCTGCATTCTCTTCAATTCCTTCCTCTAACTATTATTTAAATCATTCATTCCCATTTCCATGCATCACCATAAACCCATTTAGAAGCTTAAATTTATTTTGAGCACTCAAAACTATTCACATACACGAACAATGAAAAACATAATATATATATCTTTCATTTCTCCAAAATTTCTGCACTCTTTTCATTCTTAGTTTCATTGATCTTTCGACTCCAAAAATCATTTCAACATTATCTTATATAATATTTATCATCAAAACACACAAACAAAAATATCAACATTATCTTCCTTCATCTACGGTGTTTATGAAAATCGTTCATTTTTCTCATGATCATGTAATGACGAATAAATCACCCTATTTGATTCATATTGTACTACTCATAAAGATCAACATAATGCTTACTTGATAAAACCTCAAGTTCTTAAAAAACACCAAGAAGCCCTAATTTTCATGCTCCCACATACATCATCTTGAAGGTGGATTAGGTGGGACTTTCCTGTGGCAAATAAAAGGGACAACAAAATGGGAGTAGCAATAGATAGATGAAAGCAAGGTGTAGCTTTGGTGAAAGTTTGGTGAGAAATCTGTGAAGAAGAATGAGAAGCTTCAAGAAGAAAGTCACGAAGAAGATATTTTTAAGACAAGACAACAATAACTTGGTCTTTCAAGTTAAAAGAAACGTGGCTTAAAACTTGGTTTGGCCAATTGTCCAATTTCTAAGGTTCTAACTATGTGCTCATTATTTAACTAGTTCAATCAACTCCAAAATTTACTCCAATTGTCTCTAAATTTTCAATATCATTTTTTAAAAAAATTCTAAAGTTATTTATAAAATTTCTCCAATATCATTTGACTCTTATTTCTATTTCCATTTATAATTGACTTGCCACTTGTCATTTTTCCTAATCCAAATATACTCATAATTTTCGAAAATTTTCTTAAAATTCTCCAAAAATTCTAAATCAATATATATATTCTCCACATCGATTTTCAATACAATTAGTTCATAATTCTCGCATAATCACACTTATAATCAATTATACCTGGAATTCGTTAATGAATGCATGTACAAATATTTTCATGTGTGTAAAAATTCAAATTCACATGTGTGTATGCTAACAATATGCATGAGCATGAAATGCATTTTTCTAAATCTCTAATTGATCTCACATGTACCGTATTTTAGGGTTCTAACTCTTAGTATGGGAATGGGATGTTACAAAGTTACTTGGTTGGAACATCATTATAACCTTTTGACGTGAAGGCACACATTTGTGATTTGTGTCAATTTGGTTACTCGGCTATATCACATTCTTAACTTTCTACTAACTCTACTCATAACCCGAAGGTTAGCAGAATGGTTATTTATTTAAAAATTTACAAACACACAATTTTTTAATGCCTACCTCGTTGCTTTAGCTACTTGTATTCATGAAAAAAACTAGCTAAGTTATTTAGTTGAAAGACCTAAATGTGACAACTTATAGGTTGATAAACTAATACTAAATCCTAATTAACTTGCATATTTTAGCTAAAGAATCCAATGTTGGATTGAAAAATAAAACATGCAAGATTTGGTTAAACGGTAGATTTCAAAACTTTTTTAGAAATCAAAACACAGTGGAAGCAAGATAACCAAATCAACATGCCAAGCCATACATGATACGGTATATGGAAAACAATTATCATAAGAACAAGATGGAGATTATATTACCGACTCCTTTTGCTACAACTTCAACTCCTCACTGTGCTATCCTCTCCTTCTTTAGCCTTTGCTTTTGAATCCTTTCCTTTGTCAATATATCCTCTTTTTGTTGTTGTATCATTAACCAATCTGATCTACCGTTTATTCTTCTTGTACAACTTGGTTAACAAGATCCTTTGGTGGGATAGGAAAAGAAATATTTGGAAGAGGATTTTCTTAGAAGAAAGAAGCCAAATATGATACACCTCTCATGCAAATTTCTTCTAACATATGTAAGTAAGGAGATAGTGTCCGAAAAAGAAGAAGTGGAGAGCATCCAATGCATCACTTTATTCTTTAATCAAACATAAAGAAGCCAATAAATGAGGCTCTTCTCATTTGTTTTAAGATGGCTATATGAAAAGACCATTATTCAATAACCTAAAATGACATGTTAATTTTGGTTTTAGCGATGAAAGAAGGAAGATGATCCATCAAATGCACCTCTTTCATTTTTAATCAAATGAATGCCAAAAGGTTACAATACATGTCATCATTAAAAGACAACCATTAAACCATTTAATGGTAAGATCATTACTCTATTTAATGATGATAAAGCATGATAAATACCATCTTTATTTAGAAATTCAATGCTAAATGTGCAGCTGCACATTTAGCCCTAATAAAACTAAAATTTAGCTTTGCATCTCTTTAAGAATTTTGTTTTAATTTGATTAATCTAATTAATCAAATTAAACCAAAGTCCAACCCATTTCTAAATGTTCATTTGGGCTTCTAATTAACCATTAATTGGTGCAAGCCTAACATTCAATCATGGGCTTTAAAACCTGCATTTATATTTCTTACTTTGCTTGATAACCTTCCTTGAAGCCAAGTGGGGAATCTTATTGGACTTAGATAATTCAAGCTGCAATAAGCCCAGAATTAATTTAATCTCATTAGAATTAATTCTAGCTTATTAACTAAATGTCATTCCACTAAACACAATTAGTTGAATTCTTGAATTACTAAATATTATGAGAGCACATGTCCAATTGCAAACCCTATTATGAACATTATTATAGTCATCTGCACAACAAAGGGTAAAATTATTCTTTTGACTTTATATTGGTTTTTTCTTCTATATCTCCTGTTTTACTCTATATGGTGATTAACACACAAGATCTCATTTTGGTGTTAAGATTTGATGGGTAGCTAGTCCATCAAACTCCTGACGCCAGTTTAATCACCAATCTCTATGAAACATCTAGAAGTGATGATATCATTATAGACTTTTTATTTGAATGAATATTCCCTGATACATGTTTCAATTAATAATTCCAACATGTAGACACTGGATTAATACTCTATAAAAATCCATTATGATCATATCAAGAATTATAATGAAACACATATGAGTTCACCACTTATCAAGATTGTGATCCATAATAGGCAAATGCTAAAATGTATGTTTTAAGATTAAAGTAACAACCTACTTTATTTATTGAAATATACGTGATTCCAGATTCATTTAATAATTCCATTATCGATAGTCGACTACTATCATGATATGAAACTCATCATTCCTTTGAAGTAAACTCCTTTACTTACATGGAGATAAATCGCAACACTATAGTCTAAACCATAATCAGGCGACCAACTTGATTATTCAACTGTGAATCAATTAATTTAGATTCTAATAATATACATGTTTCCCATACATCTTCATATATATGTATATTATTAACAAAAGAATCTTGGTTCCTTATGACTAGTTATATTATACATATACAAATAAAACCAATCTCTTTTGTTTTATTAATAATAAATATTTTCGTTACGAACCTATAACTGGAAGAAGATTAAGTTACATGTGAATACACTTGGTTTCCAGGGTACCATATTTACATAACTCCAACAATCTCCCACTTCCCCTAAAGCAAGCTTGACATATTCCTCATTCTCATCCCTTCTAGGTGACCCTCAAAGCTCTTTTGAGACAATGTCTTTGTGAACAGATTAGCAAGGTTTTGCTCTGTGGGAATCTTTACCACATTCACCTCCCTACGTGTATTATCTCCCGTATGAGATGATACTTTCGCTTAATGTGTTTTGTAGCTTTGTGATTTTGAGTTTCTTTAGAATTAGCCACTGCCCCATTATTATTGCTGTAAAGTGTAATCGCTTTTTCTGCCTCTGGAACCACCTCCAAATTATTTAGGAACTTATAGAGGTAGACTGCTTCCTTTGTTGCTTTACAAGCAGCAACATACTCAACCTCTATAGTCGAATCAGCAATACAAGATTGCTTGACACTCCTTCAGACTATGGCTCCACCTCCTAAAGTAAATATAGAGCCAGAAGTTGATTTCCTTAAATCAACATCTGATTGGAAATCAGAATCTGTATATCCTGTGAAATAAGATTACTTCCTGAGTAAACAAGTATTAAGTTCTTCGTCCTATGAAGATATTTAAGTATACACTTAACTAGAGTCCAATGCTCCATTCCTAGATTGGACTAAAATCTACTTACCAATCCTACTACGTAACGGATATCCAGTCTAGTGCAAAGCATTGCATACATTAACCTTCCAACTACTAAAACGTATGGAATGTTATGCATGCTTTCATTCTCCTTTTGAGTTTTAGGTACTTATTCCTTTGAAATTTTGATTCCATGTCTAGTAGGTGTGAAACCCCTCTTAGAACTTGCATGGCAAACTTATTGAGTATATTCTCAATTTAAGTTAATTGAGACAAAGCTATATGTTTGTTCTTACGATCCCTTATAAGGTTGATCCCTAAAACATAGTTAGCCTCTCCCAAATCCTTCATTGAAAACTATTCATTCAGCTATTCATTAACTGTAGATAACATTCCCACATCATTCCCATTGAGCAGAATGTCATCAACGTATAGGATTAGGAGAGTAACCTTGTCTTCTCGTATTCATTTATAAACATAAGGCTTATCTAGGTTTTGTATGAATCCATAGGTTTTGATAGACTTATCAAACCTAATGTTCCAAGACCTAGATGCTTGCTTAAGTCCATTAATGGACCTTTGCAACTTGCATACCTTATGCTCATTACTTGGCTGAATAAAACCTTCTAGTTGGGCCATTAAAAAATGTGGTGTTTAAGTCCACTTGCTATATTTCATAATCGTAATAGGTTGCTATGGCCAAAAGAATCCTGATGGACTTAAGCATGGCAACTGGAGAACAAGTCTCCTCATAGTCTAAACCCTCGTTTTGAGGATAGCCCTTAGCTACCAATCTAGCTTTAAAGGTCTCTACCTTTCCATCTGATCCTCGTTTCCTTTTGTAGATCCATTTACACCCTATGGCTTTTATACCTGGTGTAGATCTACAAGGATCTAGACTTCGTTAGCGCAGACGGAATATTCCATCATCTTGAGCCATTTTTCTGCATCAACATTATTAATAACCTATGTATATGTAATGGGATCTGTTTCTTCTTGGTTTGAGATGGCAATTAAGCCTTCTCCTAGACCTAGATATGTATTTGGCTGTCTCACAACCCTCCTATTACGTCTAGGCACTACTTGATGTTTAGGTTGCTCTTCTGATTCAACTCTTGAATCCATTTCAAATCTTGTTCTGTTATATCCATATCAACTCTTGAATTGGATGAAATAGCTAACTCCTTTAGTACTACTTCACTTCTTCCTTTGTGATTTCTCACAAATTCTTCCTTTAAGAAGGTTGCAATTATTGGCACAGATACCTTCCTATCCTGAGGACTGTAAAAATAGTACCCTCAAATACCTGTAAGATATCCTACAAACAAATATACTTCTGACCTTGGTTCCATCTTTGTGGATTTAGGCCTTAGAACATGGGCTGGGCAGCCCCAAGTTCTTAAGTGCCACAATGAAGGCACTCAACCAGTCCACAACTCCCTAGGTGTTTTAGGCACATGTTTGGATGGAGCAAAGTTGAGAAGATACGTTGCCATTTGTATGGCATATCCCCAGAATGATTCTGGAAGGCTAGCATAGGACATCATTGATCTTACCATTTCCAATAAAGTCCTATTCCTCCTCTCAGCTACACCATTCTGTTGAGATGTTCGAGGAGCTGACAAGTTAGAAACAATTCCATTGTAAATTAGAAATTGTTGGAACTCTTCAGATAAATACTCACCATCTCGATCTGATTGAAGTTGTTTTAATGACTTGCCTAGCTGCTTCTCAGCTTTGGCTTTGAATTCTTTGAACTTTTCAAAGGATTCACTCTTTTTATGCATCAAATACAAATAACCATGTTTTGAGTAATCATCTGTAAAGGTTATAAAGTATTCATAACCTCCTCTAGCTTGTACGTTCTTGGGCCCACACACATCTGTATGTACTAGGTCTAACATAAATTCATATCTATTTCCTTTAGAAGGAAATGAGGCCTTGGTCATTTTTCCTTCAATACAAGATTAACAGGTGGGTAATTGATCATTATCTAAGCTCATAAGGATCCCATCCTTTACTAACCTGTCAAGTCTTTTCTGATTGATATAACCTATTCTTAAGTGCCACAGATATTTTGAATTAATGCTAGAGTCATCGAAATGTCTTAGTTTAATAATTATGTATTATTTAGTGAGCCTTTCATAGTTTTATAAAGAACAATCCTTATTTAATTGTTACATTACAAATAAAATCCTTATTCTTATATATTGAAACAACATTTTCAAAATATAAGGAATAACCAGACTTTATTAAACAAAAAATAGAAATCATGTTCTTTACAATCATTAGAATGTAGTAAACATCCTCTAAATATAACCTATAACCACTAGGAAAATCTAAGATAACAACCCCCACTGATTCTGCCGAAACATAGGATCCATTTGCCATCTTGACTTAAAACTAGCCTTTAAGTAGTCTTTTTCTTTACTGGAATCCTGCAAAGAATTACAAACATGGTTAGTGGCTTCGAAATCTAATATCCAAGAACCAAATGATTCTGCCATATTTCTAGTTCCTAACAGACTTAGGAAACCAATATCTTGTTTGTTTTTGAGCTTTAAGCTCTTTTCAGTAGCTGTCTCAGTCAGTAGTAACACCAGTCATAACTGCCTTTATATTACATATATTAAAATGTAATGCATGCCATTCAATACAGTCAATCACTTTCATTCACATTATCTCATTCAATACAATAAATCATAGCATTCAGTTACATTTAGTTGAGAATCATTTAGGTAGCCTCATTCACATACAAGTAGCACTTCCAATGATGTTCACATGCATCTAACGCCTCAGATAGGTATTGTTCGGAATTCAGTACACAATCAATACATATTCATCATATATCAAATTCAATTCAGTCATATTAGATCAAATTAAAGTGAGACCATCTTAGGTTACTCACTATTGCTCCCTAAGCCTATTGCCTTGACGTTCTGGCGATATCAGGGTGTGGTCGCGCTACTTGCTCTCCTATATACAATTTCATATTACTGTACTGATTATGTAATTAAGTAAACACATGTATAATTGTATCATGTATCATGCATTTGGAATGACAAATACTCGGGTATATTTCTGTAACAAATTGATGTACACTAATAGTAACAAAATTCACACACTCATTCACTATTCCAGCTTTTGCTGAAAGCATCCCATTCGAGTCAACTTTGCATAATCAATAAGATTAAGAAAATGATGTATTTCTATAACACTTTCTTCTAGACAATTGTTCCTCTGTGTCTTAAGTTTCTAATGACACCAAAATCATTCAATTTAGTTCATTATTCTATGAGTTATGCTCATAATACCACAAACTTAGTACATTTGAAATTTTGGCTAGAGCATGATCATGCATTCAAGTTGTACAAATCATATCCTTCAATTCTAGTATCAAAAAATTATAAACTTTATACCAATCAAAAGATAAGAGAATAGTATATAACTTTTGTGAAGACATCTTTGTTTGATTCAGCCTACATCAATACTGCTTATTATATAACGACAGGATATGATTTCTATCCCTGGTAGTGCTACAGCCTAAGCCAAGACTCATTTCATGCCAAGTTTTGAAATTCGAATTAAAATTCAACTTCTTCAATAAAGTTGTAGAAATATGTGTAATATGAATCAATAATCAACTCATTTGGAAATCTACAAATCAAGATATAATCAAAATATCGAAGCATGTTCAATGAAAATTCTCCAATTCATAACATTCTAGCACATTTCCTCACATTCATCTAATGAATATATATTTTAAATCAACTTAGATGGTTCTAATTTTTTATGGAGAGGAAAAAAAATGTCTGAGGAGTGTATTGGTTCAATTTTCAAGTAGTTTGGAGGATAGGAGACAAAGTTATAGGAAAAAGAGTTAGAACTATTCAGTATCAGAAAGCTTGATTGTGCACTCCCACCTTCTACAATAGAGTCATGATTTTGCACTTTAATTCTCCAGATTTTTGCAGAACGCTTCTCCTTCTTCCTCTCTTCCACTTACTTTATCATTTCTAATGAATACTCTCTATATTTCTACCCCCATTCCAATTCAACTTACTCTAAAACAACTCAAGATTCAAGATTAAATTCAAACATTAAAAACAAAACTCATATACAGACAACACCATTTTTTCGCTCTCTCTCTCTACTGCAATTCTTTTCATAATCAATAACAATCCAAAACCAAAACACAACCTATAGCCATGTGGTTCTACATCACAATTTTCTGCTCTTGATTCTGTTACACTCAAAAACTTAAGACAAACAAATTAAAATCCCTAATTACTAACAACTATATAAAATAGATCACTATTTAGGCAACTCCATTTCAGTTCAGCTTTTTTGCACATTTTCATTCTTTTTCTTCATGTTTATCTTCTGTACGTTCTCTATTTTGTCACCAAAATCCTATCTCCCTCTTGCATGTATCGATTTCCAAACATTAGAACATCATAAAAAACTATTCACGAAAACAATGAAACATAACTTACTCGATACAACAAAATTTCCAGCAGTGATTTTGGTGGATGAAGGATAAACAAGAATGAAGTTTATTTTGATGAAGCCAAATACACAACCATAAACAATCAAACTATTTTTGAGTTGGAGGAACAAGGAAAAAGTTTGGTGATCTTGGTGAGGAACAACAATTCGGTGAAGAACATACTTGAAAGCTACAGTAATTTTTTTGTAACATAAACAAGGCCACATGTTAGCATAATGCCTCTCCATATTTAACCATTGCATGTGCCCACGTGTCAACATACAATGTTTCCATGTGTCACTCTTCCATTTGTCATTTATTTTATTTTTTCTTGCCCAAAATACCCCAATTTTTCATAAATTCTCTAAAATTCACTAAAAATTTTGAAATAATCATAATACTCTCCAAATAAAATTTCAACACAAATAATCCACAATTCACATTTTAATCACATTTATAAATCAATTATACTTGAAAAATGTCAATGAATGTATGTAGAATTATTTCATGAATATCAAACTTTAAATATTTAAAAATGTCATATGATGCATGAAATGTACTTCTAATTTCTCAGTATACTCTTATTTACACTATTTTGGGGTCCTAGGCCCTAACATGGGATATTGGAACGTTAAATTCTCCCCTCCTTAAGAAATTTCATCCTCGATATTTGTACCTGATTGATGAAACAGGTGGGGATATTGAGTTTTTATATGCTCCTTTGTTTCCTAAGTTGTTTCCTCACTCAAATGATTTCTCTATAGAACTTTCACCATTGGAATTTCCCGATTCCTCAGTTGTTTTGTCTGATATCCCACTATCTGAACTGACTCCTCACATAACTCAGATTACTAGTAAGTTCAATCATTTGAGCCGGTATTACATGTGTTGGATCAGATCTATATCTCCTTAGCGTACTCATATGGAAAACATTATGTAACTGAGACAACTTATTCGATAAAGCTAGATTGTATGCTAGTGATCCTATCCTCTAAAGGATCTCATAAGGACCAATGTACCGTGGGCTCATCTTGCCCTTCTTATCGAATCTCAACACTCCTCACCAAGGCGAAACTCTCAGAAACATGTTTTCTCCTACACTGTGTTCCATATCTTGTCGATGTTGATCCACAAACTTTTCTATCTATCTTGAACTGCTTTTATTCGATTCTGGATCAATTTCACCTTATCTACAATATCTTGTATCAATTCAGGGCCTTTTATCATTCTCAAACCTTTCTCATCCCAATATAGAGGCGATCGACATACTCTATCGTACAATGCCTTATAAGGTGCCATTCCGATACTACAGTGATAGTGATTATTTTAAGCAAATTCAATCAACGCAATATACTGGTCTTAAGCTCCTTAAAACTCCAATACACATGCCCTAAGCATATCCTCAACAGTCTTGATTGTCTTCTCACTTTGCCCATCTGTCTGAGAATGAAATGCAGTACTAAAGTTTAACTTTATACCTATAGTTGACTGCAAACTCTTCCAGAATCTCGAAGTGAATCTGGATCCTTGTTCGATGCAATGGACATTAGAATCCTATGCAATCTAACTACTTCATTCACATACCTCTGAGCTAATTGGTCTAGTGAGTTATTCTCCCTTGCTGATAAGAAATGGGCCGACTTAGTTAATCGGTCCACCACAAGCCATATAACATCATTTTGCCTTGGAGTCTTCGGTAAACCCATAAAATCCATAATGATCTGTTCCCATTTCCACTTCGGAGTAGGCAACGAATGTAGCTTCCCAACTAGAGCCTAATGCTTAGCCTTGACCTGTTGGCATATTATACACTTAGCTACATAGTCAGCTATTTGCTTCTTCATCCCTGGACACTAGAAATGTTGCTTCAGCGTATTATACATCTTGGTTATACTAGGATCCATAGCATAAGCGGCCATGTGAGCTTCCTCTAAAATTCCTTACTCAATACATCCACATTAGGCACATATAATCTCTGTTTTAACCACAATGTCTCATCTCTCAATTTAAATTCAGAATCTAAATTCATCTTAACTTTCTCAATCAGTTTCATCATCTCAGGATCATTACTCTGAACTCTTTTAATTCTGTCATGCAGCATTGGTCTCAATTTTAATGTGGCTGTCAATGTTTCATTAAGCTTGAGTTTCAACTCCATATTTAAAGCTCTTAACTAAATTAGGCTTTGTAACCTCGATATTTGAATATGAGCTATACTGCTATGTGACTTTCTACTTAGTGCATCAGCCACAATATTTTCTTTCCTCATATGATACTTAATTTTGTAGTTATAATCTTTTAATAACTCTATCCATCTCCTCTGTCTCTTGTTTAGCTCTTTTTGACTTAGCAGATATCTTAAACTGTTGTGATCAATGTATATTTGAAATCTCTCACCATATAAAGAATGTCTCCAATTCTTTAGAGCAAAGACTACTGCTGCAAGCTCTAAATCATGTATTGGATAATCCATCTTATAAGACCTTAATTTTCTTGATGCATAGGCTATCACCTTACCATGCTGCATTAATACACACCCCAGTCCTTGATGTGATGCATCACTGTATAATACATATCCATTAGATCCTGATGGAATAGTCAACACCGGCACTATAATCAATCGATGTTTCAACTCCTTTAAGCTTCTTTGACACTCTTCATTCCATCTGAAAGCAACATTTTTCCTCAAAAGTTTGGTCAGAGGGGTTGAGATCAAAGAAAACCCCTCGACAAACCTCCGATAATATCCAGCCAATTTGAGGAAACTCGGGATCTCTGATACATTCTTCAGAGATTCCCATCTCATTACTGCCTCTATCTTCATTGGATCCACTTGAATACCATGCCCAGTTACTATGTGACCCAAAAATACTACTTGATTAAGCCAAAATTCATATTTACTCAATTTGACATACAATTGTTTTTCTCTCATAATCTGAAAAATTATTCTTAAATGCTCAACATGTTCCTCACTGTTTTTCAAATACACTAAAATATCATTAGTGAATACAATTACAAACCGATCCAAGTAGGGCTGAAACATCGTATTCATCAATGGCATAAATGCAGCTGGGGCATTAGTCAACGCAAATGGCATTACTAAGAACTTGAAATGCCTATACCTGCTCCTAAAAGCACTTTTTGGTACATCAGCCTTTACTATCTTTAGCTGATAATACCCAGACCTCAAATCGATCTTAGTGAATAGTTGAGCTCCCTTCAATTGATCAAATAAGTCATCAATTCTAGGCAACGAGTACTTGTTCTTCACTATAGCTCGATTGAGTTACCTATAATCAATGCACAACCTCAAAGTGCCATCTTTCTTCTTTACAAATAACACTGGAGCTCCCTAAGGTGAAACACTGGGTCTAATGAATCCCCTCTCAAGCAGTTCTTGCAACTGAATCTTCAACTCCTTTAGTTCCACAGGTGCCATCCTATATGGAGGGATGGATATAGGAGCAGCACCTAGAATTAAGTCAATCGTGAACTTCGTTTCCCGAGCTAGAGGCAAATAAGGTAATTCAGCAGGAAACATGTCCAGGAATTCCTTAACCACAGGACTATCTTGTACACTCTGCTCAACTCGAGTATTAATCACGTGGGCTAGATAAGCCTCACATCCACCATGCATTAACTTCAAAGTATGCACAAATGAGATCAGTCTAGTTGGCACTACTTGGCTAATACCTCTAAACATTGCTCTCGGTAGATTAGGAGAGACTCTAAAATTACTTCCATTGTATAGCAGTTCATGATGGCTCTATAAACAATGAGCCAATCCGTGCCTAGAATAATATCTATCTCCTTTAACTGTAATACAATCAAGTCTACTTCTAACTTTGCTTGATTAATTCGAATCAAACACTTCTTATAGACCTCCCTATTCATGGTGGTACTACCTATCGGTGTACTCACGTTTAATCCACATCTCAATAACACTCTATCACAATACAATCTAGATGCCATGTGCGATGTGATAAATGAATGTGTAGATCCAGGGTCTAGCAATGTATAAACCTCAAAACTAAATAGTGATAACACACTTGCAACAACATCTAGAGACTCCTGAGCCTCTTGCCTCGTCATGACATATACTCTGGCTTGAGACTGTGGTTGACTGCTTAACATCTCAGTCCTCCCAATAATATTCCCAGAACTCATCTTGTTTCTGCCACAGCCTCTCTGTCTAGTCCCACTGGCTCGGCTCTGCTAAACAGTGGGTTCTGTTGCCATACTTCCTCTCACACAATACTGTGCTCCAGGCATCACAGAATAATCCCTGATCTGATGATCAAGTTAGCCACATCAAAGGTAGGCTCCTGTCAACCTCCAGTATTCACCACTATGCTTCTTCCCACAATGTTCACAAGCTAGCAACTGACCCAATATTGTACCACTATTATTCCCAAACTGTACAAAACTAACTCTCTGTCTGAATCCTGACCATTTAGATCCAGTCGGTGGCCTGAAAGCTCGGTTTGGATGCTTACTAAATCTTCTACCAGAATCTCCCTAAAAATCACTGGGCCTCTTCTGTCTTGACTTTGATATGTGTTCAGTCTGATTACCTTTCAACATTTTTCAATACGAATCAAGGAAGCTCTTAATTCTGTAAAATTACCTAGATTAGAAATAGCTAACCTCATCCGAATCTCCATATTCAGGCCATCTTCAAACCTCCTACATTTTCCTTCCTTAGTACGAACCAAGGCAGTGGCATAACCTATCAGTTCATTAACTTTCGCTTCATACTCTACTACAGTCATATTGCCTTGCTTCAAATCCATAAATTCTTTCTTCTTTCTATCCATGTAGATCTTGGGCATATAGTTTTCCTTGAAGACTCTGAGGAAGTCTTCCCATCTTAAGCTACAAGGCTTGATGGTACTACTGGAATAGTTTTCCACCACTGGTAAGTTGGGCCTTGCAGTAGAGATATAGCATAGTCGAGCCTCTCGTCTGACTCACAGTCTATATGATCAAAGACCTTCTCGGTTCTTTCTAACCATCCCTTGGCCTTTGTAGGGGTTGTACTTCTATAGAAGTCCATAAACCCCTACTTTCATAGTTTATCGTACCTTCTTCCCCTTCTCTCAGAAATCCTTAGAGGCATTCGCTCAGGTTGAGATACTGACGACTCTTTACTGGCTCTTTTCAATCCTAGGTTAGCTGAGTGTTCCACTTGATCAACTACGTCAGATAACCTATAATACACAATCACTTCAATTATCATTTGAAGTTTTCACAACATTTCATGCCTAACATTACTACATATGCCTATGAATGCCAACCATAATCTGATACCACCAACTGTAACCCCCAATGCGACCCAATGCATGTACGTGGGCCATATGGTCGCACGTGCACATGCCTAATAGAATTGGCGTGTTACCTATATCACCTTCATTTTATAACAAGGCATCATGAATTAAACCATAAATCACATATTTGCTAAAATCCAAAATTTCCTCATTCATATCATAAAGCATAATGTACATTGTAGCTTTAAATACAACATCTAAGTTTATATAACACCATCCTATGAGCAAAACAGTTCAGTCTACACAGTACGCTACAAACATATGGAATAAACAAAAGATATTAATAGACTATCTCTTCAACCCCAGCTGATCGACCTTTGAGCCATGTTTGATCTTCATAGTTGCACAAAATTGCTTTAAGCAGTCTTAGAAGCTAGGTCATCTCAGTCTACTGAACTTGAAATTATCAACCTTGCAATTTTAATGAGTTTTGTGAACTCAGTAGAGGAACCATCCTCGATGGTTCACTCAAGACATATCACACAATAGCATGTTATCACATAATTCAAATCACTTTGATTATCATCAAGTTATAACATAAAACACATTATCCACAACTATCATGTTTCAGTCACAAAGTTCAATCAAGACATAGTTTCATTTCACTTGTGTATTACATAATCATCGATTTACTATCGTATATTCATATTTGAAATATTTTGCAAATCATTCAACATATTCAAATCATATGTGAATGCAATGTGTATGAGACTCATATTCGTTTTTTACGTTGTTGTGACTGTGTGCTTTTTTTTTTAGTATCTTGTATCACCAAGCTCTTTCATATCATCCCCTATCCATTACAGATATAGGGCTCATTGATCATAGTGAGCCTTAGGCTCTAACCACATATGTTTGAGATTTAAGCTCTTTCCAGTAGCTGTCTTAGTCAGTGGTAACACCAGTCACAACTGCCTTTATATTATATGTATTGAAATGTAATACATGCCACAATTCATTCAATACAGTCAATCACTTTCGTTCACCTTATCTCAGTCAATACAGTCAGTCACATTTAGTTGAGAATCATTTAAGTAGTCTCATTCACATACAAGTAGCACTTCCAATGATATTCACATGCACCAAACGCCTTAGACAAGTATTGTCCGAAATTCAGTACACAATCATTACATATTCATCATATATCAAATTCAATTCAGTCATATCAGATCAAATTAAAGTGAGACCATCTTAGGTTACTCACTATTGCTCCCTTAGACCTATTGCCTTGACGTTCTGGTAATATCAGGATGTGGTCATGCTACTTGCTCTCCTATATACATTAAAAAAATTTCACATTAGTGTACTACTTATGTAATTTTGTAAACACATGTATAATTGTATCATGTATCATGCATGTGCAATGAAAAATTCTCGGGCATATTTCTGTAACAAATTGATGTACTCCAATAGTGTCAAAATTCACACACTCATTCACTGTTCCAGCTTTTGCTGAAAACATCCCATTCAGTTCAACTTTTCATAATCAATAAGATCAAGAAAATGGTGTATTTCTGTAACACTTTCTTCCAGAAAATTGTTCCTCAGCGTCTTAAGTTGTTAATGACACAAAAATCATTCAATTTGGTTCATTATTCTATGAGTTATGCTCATGATACCACATACTTAGTACATTTGAAATTTTGGCTAGAGCATGATCATGCATTTAAGTTGTACAAATCATACCTCTCAATTCCAGTATCCAAAAATTAAAAACTTTATACCAATCAAAAGATAAGAGAATAAAATATAATGTTTTGAAGACATCTTTATCTGATTCTACCTACATCAATATAGTTTATTCAATAACAATAGGACATGATTTCTGTCCCTGGTAGTGCTATAGCCTAAGCCAAGATTCATTTCATGCCAAAATTTCAAATTCTTAGAGACAGAAATAAAATTCAACTTCTCCAATAAAGTTGTAGAAATATGTCTCAAGTTTAATTTGAATCAATAATCAACTCATTTGGAAATCTACGGGTCAAGATATAATTAAAATACCGAATCATGTTCAATGAAAATTCTCCAGTTCATAACATTCTAGCACATTTCCTCACTTTCATCCAATCAATATTTTTTCAAATCAATTCAGATGGATCTAAATTTTTATGGAGAAGAAAAAAAAAGTCTGAGGAGTGTATTGGTTCAATTTTTGAGTAATTTGGAGGTCTAGAGACAAAGTTATAGCAAAAGGAGTCAGAACTGTTCAGTATCAGAAAGCTTGATTGTGCACTCCCACCTTTTACAGTAGAGTCACGGTTTTGCACTTTAATTCTCTAGATTTTTTGCAGAACGCTTCTCCTTCTTCCTCTCTTCCACTTACTTTATTATTCTAATGAATGCTCTCTGCATTTCTACCCCCATTCCAATTCAATTTACTCTAAAACAACTCAAGATTCAAGATTAAATTCAAACATTAAAAACAAAACTCATATACGGATAACACCAATTTTCCGCTCTCTCTCTCTACTGCAATTCTTTTCATAGTCATTAACAATCGAAAACCAAAACAGAACCTATAGCCATGCGGTTCTAGATCACATTTTTCTGCTCTTGTTTCTGTTACACTCAAAAGCTCATGACAAACAAATTAAAATCCCTAATTACTAAGAACCATAAAAAACAGATCACTTTTTCATTCTTTTTCTACATATTTATCTTCTGTACGTTCTCTATTTTTATCACCAAAATCCTATCTCGCTCTTGCATGTGTCCATTTCCAAATGTTTATAACATCATAAAAAACCATTCACGAAAACAATGAAACATAAGTTATATGATACAACAAAATTTCCAGCAGTGATTTTGGTGGATGAAGGATAAATAAGAATAAAGTTTACTTTGATGAAGCCAAATACACAACTATAAACAATCAAACTGTTTTTGTGTTGGAGGAATAAGGAAAAAGTTTGTTGATCTTGGTGAAGAACAATAATTCGGTGAAGAACATACATGAAAGCTACAGTAATTTCTTTATATCATTAACAAGACCACGTGAAAGCATAATACCTCTCCACATTTCACCATTGCATGTGGGCCATGTGTTAACATATAATGCTGCGACATGTCACTATTCCATTTGTCACTTATTTTATATTTTTTCCTAGTCCAAAATACCCCAAATTTTCAGAAATTCTCTAAAATTAACCAAAAATTCCAAAATAATCATAATACTCTCCAAATAAATTTTCAACACAAATAATCCACAATTCACATTTTAATCGCATTTATAAATCAATTATACCTGAAAAATGTGAATGAATGTATGTACAATTATTTCATGAATATCAACACAGTTTAAATATTTAAAAATGTCATATGATGCATAAAATGTACTTCTAATTTCTCAGTATACTCTTATTTAAAAATGTCATATGATGCATGCATAAATGATTTCAATTTTCAACTCATAAGGTTGTCACCTGCAACCTAAACCACATTTCCTTAGGTTTACTGGATTTAAAATGAAGGGAAGTAAAGAATTCTAAATTGAGTAACTAGTAGATAGGATATTGGAAGTGTATAAACTTACTATACTGAATCCTTTTTGCTAAATTCTTGACCTTATCTCTCAATTCTAGCCTATCAAGTGTATCAAAATCAAAGTATTTTGGGACTACTATCTGTTTAACATTAAGGGATTGGAATCGAATACCTTCCTCCTCTATGTAGATTAGCAGGGGTGTTTTGAACTCTGGCGTCCTATTCCTTCGCCCTCAGCTCGAGACTTGATTTCTTGTCAATGTTTGGTTATGCTTTACTGACTGCTTAATGCATATCATACTGGACTACAAGTAGGTGGAAATTGGAATAAAGTGAAAATTTGTAAGTTGGTTAGAGAAGTGAGAGTGTTTAGAGATTCTAATCTTAGAAAGATAAAGTTAAAATGAAAATTAGTGAAAAAGTGAAGTAGGAAATGAATATATAGGGGAAGGAAGGGTAAAATGGTAAAATTTTAGCTAAAAATTGCGTGGACAGATTTACACTAACATAGGCCATGATTGTGGCCTACAATAATTTCACCAATTCCTGATTTTTACATCTTTCATCCTTATACACGCCCTTAAGATCCCTTCCTAACTTCTTTGTAGCATTATCACCTCACTATACTTAGCGCTTCTTTTAACGTCGTTATCTTAATGCTCTTCTTTTATTGGAAACTCAGTCGGGATCATTTATGAGTGGCTTACTTTCATAGTTTTCATTCAACATCAGTTTGTCAGTAAGTAAGCTACAAGTTGCAAAATGATCAAAATGAAAATATTGATAAAATTATAAAAACCAATTTTGCTTAGTAATGTTAAGCGAACTATTAATAAAAGAGGGAATAACAAAACTCCTTGAATCTTTTATGGAATCTAGTAGTTTGCTTGGTAAGAGGCTGAGTTATTCTCTTCTTGGTTCTTCCTCATTTGCCCTCATCTCCTCTTCTTCTTAAGCTTCTTGAATAAAGACTTCTATGGCTTCTTCAAACTTGATGTCCATTGTCAACTGTTCTTTGACCTCTTGTTCCTTTAAAGATTTGAACACATCAAATTTTCTGAATGAGTCGCCCTCCTCCAGATTCTTTAATACATCACTCATATTGAATGCCACTTGGTCATCACTAATCTGAATGATGGGGTTCTCTTCATAGACATCTACCCAAGTTTTTTCGATGTTCAAGCATGATAAACCAGGATCTAGGGAATAATAGGGAGGGTTGTCTTTCTTTTCTTCATCCTCTTTCTTCATCTTATGGTCTTCTACAAGATGGGGTTAAACTTGATTTCCCACTAGTTTTTCTTGCTCTTCCCCTTTTTTAAATATGATAGGCTCATACTGCTCTTGTTGATGTAATTCCATATTGCTCAGAGAGCCTTCCACACTTGTCTTACAAAATTCACGAGAAATTTGTCTCACTCGAATCTCCAAGTTGTGAATAGAAGAGGCATGATTTTCTGTTACGTGATCAAATTACTCTTCTAGTCTCTTTTGGGTCTCTTCCATTTCAGTTACCTTATCTATGATGTTGTCGAATTTGGAATCCCATGAACTGGACTTGTCTTGGTGAAATCCTAATAGGTCTTGAAGTCCTATGTGAGTATTTACATTGTTAGATCAATAGAAATCTAGGTAGTTCTACGACCCCTAAGCGTACGTGTTCATATAAGGATGATGATTTCTCCAGTTAAATTAGGGAACATTGAAATCCCCAAGATTCCTTTGCCCCTTATAATATATATCTGCCATGATTGTTCTTTCTATCTCTTCTTAGCATTCAACTCTTGAGATTCTCCTTTATTGTCTAATGATATCCTAGTTGATGCGTCATCTGCTTTATGCCTAGCTTCTTTTTAAAAAAAATTCACAAAAGAAGGTGAAAAAACCTTAGACTACAAAAATTAAACAAATCTATACCTTCCCCAGTAATGACGTCAAAAACTTGATCGTGTCATTTGAGCTTTAAAATTTATAAGCCTTTAAATACGGCAAGCGCACGAGTCGTGACTATAGTATAAGAGTTGTCGATCCCAAAAGGTAGGAGACTAATCTAATCCTAAAATCTAAGGCCAAAAATATAGAAAACTGAAAAGGCCTTGGTATTCTCACTTTAGGGTTTCGATGGTGGCTATGTAAAAGCTCCTTTTTCTTTGCCTACTTATGTTCTTTTTATCCTTCTTTGTGTTTTGGGTCACCCTAAATTTTTTCAAGGTCTGAAAGTTCTAAAAAATCCCTTTAAATAGATCGTTTGCACGTTTTCCCAATGTAGACCATGATCATGGCTCACATCTAAGCCTTCTGTCATAATTGTGATATGGAGGCCATAATCGTAGGACATTCGTTAAGTTTCTGTCACAATTGTGGCATGTAGGCCACGATTGTGGGTCAAACCTGGAGCTTCTGTCATGTTCCTGGCCTAATAAGCCATGATCATATGATGTTGTTTTGGCCTGAATGTCTTTGAAACTCCTTTGTTCTTCGATGTTGACTCTGAAATACTAGCAAACACATCAAGGTACTTTAAAAACATAATATTTAAGCTCAAAGACTTGTACTAACCCATAAAACACTTAAAACAAAAATAAATCACAAACTAACATAATTTTAACCTAAACACCTACCAAGTGATCGAATTAATGGCTAAACACATATCAAATTATGCCTTAAAACATGATACAGTTTATGCTTATCATATATGAACATTGGTCACTGATAACGAATAGAGAGAATATGTATACAATCCTTATGTGCCATGTTTATATCATTTTCTTCCTAATGTTCCTTTATGAACAAGCTGCCTTCTTTTAATCATAACTCTCTAGAAAAATCCAAATATCATGATTCTTGTTCCCTTTGAAACTAGAATTTATTATTCTTAATATATCCAAAAATACATCAATAGAATCTCCCCTTGGAATACAACCCCCATCCAAATTCTGTCATGTTTTTTGGTAAGAAACAGGCTAGCAACCAATTTTCAAACAACAATAAATCATTATCAAGACATCTTCTATCCTAACAGTTTTATAGAAGCACTAATAAGACATTAATAGTCATTTTTTCATGTTTTATAATTTGACTAATTCAGGCTCTAAATGCCTAAAAAATTAGGAAATAAAACAAGATTCCTGCACAGGGGTCTGTTATGAGCAGTATTAGGGAAACAAACATAACTCAAGCTATAATCAATATTTTATCAAGCCCTTTCACAGAGGTCAAGGTAAAACTACATCTACAACTTTTGTTCTTTGAGTTTCTATAAATTCATGCTATAAAGGTATGTAAAATAGATCAAAATGGGGAATATGAAATTGAAACCAGGATTTTGACTTACCTAGGTGACTTCTTTCCTTCCCTTCTCTTCCCTTTTTTTTTTTCCCTTCTCTCTCTTTTTTTTCCTCCCTTTTCTAACCTCACGGTAGTCACTCTCCCTTACATTGCCTTCTACATCTATTTTCTTTAGAAAGTTCAAAGAAAGTCAAACTAATCCATGTGTCACCATTTTATTGGTATATGTGTCACCATTCCATTTGTCCACGTATTATTCTTCTATTGGTCCATATGTTACTAACTTTAGGTTCCACATGTCACTCACTTAAGCCTCCATCTATCACTACTTGTAAAGCTACACATTTCACCAATTGTATGGCTACATATGTCACCATTTGCAAAGCTACACATGTCATCATTCTAAAGCTACACATTTCACCATTCTAAAGCTCCATTTGTCACAAGTCTAAAGTGCCATTTGTTACAAATTTAAAGGGTCACTTGTCATAAATATAAAGTGCCACTTTTCTCCAATCTTGTCATTTAGGAATTCTACTAAGCCAATTTATACATTGAATCCTCAAACTTTTAATTTTAACAATTAACTCCAAATCACTAACTTAAATCCATCAATTTCTAATTTAATTTTATTTCATCAAAATCATATGCAAGCATCCCAAAATATGCCAATTAAGTGTACATAAAATATTTGTCACTTATTTCTCATATTTATAAGTAATAATCTATGATTGTGTATGCTAATCTCATGCATGTACATAGAATAACAAATTTTGCATCCTAATGCACGAAATTAATCATCTAGTGATATAACTTATTTTATTTAATGCAATATGCATGCGTTTAATCTTCTAAATCTTCTAACCCTCAACAATTTCGGAGATATGATATCACATTTGGGTCGAAACAATAACCATAATAGTGAGAGAAGGCTCAGATGTGGGTAACGATCATGCCTGCAGGGCCATGGTCATCACCTGTATCAAACGGACGCGTAGTTGCTTACAAACTTTACGTTTTAAGGGACTTTTTAGACCTTTTGGTGGAAAGAATTTAGGGTTACCTAAAACATAAAATACTATTTAAAGAATATTAAGAGGAGTGTAAAGGAGCTTTTTTCATTAGCCACATTTGAAACCCTAAAGACAGAATATTGAGAGAGAGAAAGAAAAAGAAGGAAGAGGAAGATGAAGTTGACTTGACATGCTTCCTAGATCAGGAGGTTATTCGATGTCACTGCCTTCTGCGGTCTTGCTTATGTATAAAATTGAGATGGATAGTATGATGATAGGATTTGGAATATTGATCATGTTCTAAAGTCTCCTTCGGAATTTTGTTTTGAATTAATGATGATTTAGTCAATAGTGTTTATTTGATGAATGTAGTGATTTGATTGCATTTTTGCATAATTTGGTAATAAACTGAGAGGCTAAACTAAATGAAAAATGATTAAATCAGATTAATGAGAGTTAGGCAATTTAATAGAAACCATGACAATTCATATTGATAATTGTGCAGGGAGAGATCCCATGTGATGTTTTAATAGTTCATTAAAGTGCTTAAATCTAATTATTTGGATAATTTGTGAATTGAGAGATTGGAACTTCCATAATCTAATTAGGGTTTATAATTTAAGGTTTAATGTTTATAACTCGATAGAGTAATCAAACCTAGGATCTTCTAGAACTGACACTCCACTGACACATAACCAACTAGTTTAGCATTAATGATAAGTAAAATCTCCTTTCTCATAAATTGGAAAATTCCTTAGGTTGATTTCTATTGTGATTGCATATTGCTTACTTGTTAATGCTTTTATGTTTGATATCTGATTTGATTGGTTGAACTCGATTTCTATAATTAATTTCTATTACATCTTTTATTTTTAGTTTTATAGTTTTTCTTGGCCTTATAAATTACTCTCCTTCCTTATTGGATTGACACCTTAAATACTACGCTATGAAAAATGCACTTGTGGAATACTGAGGGTTTAAAGATTAAAACTTACCCAGATCAACTCTGTATCTCTACTGCACCAAAAAGAAAGACATGAGTGATAACAAATGGACCAACCCAATGAGAACATAACTTAATTGGAAAGAGTTTGAGTTTGGAATAATATAGTAACACTTTTTGGCCCATCGAGAAGCTTTTCCTCGAAATCATATTATCATGAAAAAATTTTGTCCTCTCCTTATATATCACTGCCTCTTGATATGACTCATTCCTCATCTCTTCTAACTCTTGAAGTTGTAACTTCCTATGCACTCCCACATCGTCTAAATTCATGTTGCATCTTCTGATAGCCTAATATGCTTTATGATATAGTTCCACTAGAAGATGACATGGCTTCCTAAACACTAGCCTATATGGCAACATCCTAATTGGTATTTTGTAAGCTGTCCTATAGGCCTATAATGCATCTTCCAGTCTTACGCTCCCATCTTTCTTGTTGGGCTACATCGTTTTCTCCAAGATTAACTTAATTTCTCAATTTAAGACTTCAGCTTGGCCATTGGTTTGGGGATGGTAAGCAGTAGAAACTTTATGCATGATGTGATATTTTCTAAACATTTCTTCCATCACCCTATTCTAGAAGTGGATTCTTCTATCGCTAACGATTGCTTTCAGTATCCTGAACTTAGAAATAATGCCAGTCTTAACAAAATTTGTAACAATCTTTGCATCGTTAGTCCTAATGGCTTCGGCTTCGGCTTCCACCCATTTAGAAACATAATCAACCGTAAGTAATGTATAAGTAAAGCCAAAATATGAAGGGAAAGGTCTTATAAAATCAATGCCCTAAATGTTAAAAATTTCACAAAAAAGAAAAGGAGTTTGTGGTAATTGATCCTTACGGGAGAGGTTACTTGACCATTGACATCTATCATAGGATTTGTAGAAGATATATGCATCTTTAGAACTTTATGAGCTATCCCTTTCACTCCAAAATGTCCTTCACGCACAAAAGGTAGAAGGATAAAATTGAGGATGATTCATTTTCTGGTACACGCCTCTTAATAAACTTGAATCTACAGTGCCTCCAAAGATACGAGTCTTCCCATATGTAATACTTTGCTTCACTCCGTAGCTTATCCCTCTGAGCCTTTGACAAACTAATAGGTAATTTGTTAGTAACTAAAAAATTTTCAATATCTGTATACCATGGTGGTGTCGCAACGGTAGAAAATAATTGCTCATATGAAAAGGTTTCTTATAGAGGGATATCATCTTATGTCTTTATCAAATGGTTGAGATGGGTTGTCACCATGTTTTCTGCCCCTTTTTTATCTCTAATCTCCAAGTTGAATTCTTGAAGGAGGAGAATCCATATAATTAGCCTCAGTTTTGCTTCTTTCTTTGTGAGCAAGTGATAGTTGTGATTTGTATTGTGTTTTAGGGTTTAATTTGTCAGGTATTTAGCCTTAATTTGAGTGTTGACTGTGTGTTTATATGTTAATTGTGTTAGTTTATGTGTTTAAGTGTTTTTATGGGTTAGTATGAGTCTTTGAGCTTAATTGTTATATATTTGAGGTATCTTGATGAGTTTGTTAGTGTTTCAGGGTAAACGATGAAGAACGTGGAAGAATCGAGAATTTTTGAGCCAAAGACATAGGCCACAATCGTGGCACAATAGGCACAATCATGATAAAGGGGACAAGCCAGCAGCAACCAAGACACGATCGTGCACATTAGGCCACCATCATGATAGAAAGGTTTAGGCACTGGCCATAATCATAGCAGGCAGGGCCACAATTGTGACCTGCATTAGGCTGACAGAAAAACTTGAGTTTTGTAGGATTTTTTAGACCGTTTCGAACTTGAATTTAACCTAGAGCGTCCAAAGAATAAATATATCATTATGACACAGATGCAGCAGCCTTGGAGAGTCTAAAAAAGAGAGCATTCACTGTATCTAATTCTAGAAAAACCTAGAGGAAAATCGAGAGGTTGAGGAAAGAGACAAAGGAAGAGAGACACGGAGAAGAAGCTTGACGCAACGTACTTCCCAAAACAGGTGGTTTCCCATTTTCGTTGCCTACGCAACTCTGTTCCCAATGTATTTTTCATTTATTTCAGTTTTATTCATATATAGAATGGAAATAGGTGTTTAGAATAGGTTGTGTTGAATGTTGAGTTTGTGTTTATACTCACCTTTGGGTTTTGATTTTTGAGATTAATATAAAGTTTGATTGATTGTGTTTTTGTTGATTTAACTGTGATTTAATTTCTTCTCTTAATAACTTGGCAATAGACTTAAAGGGTGAGCCAAGTGAAAATAATCAATTTGGGCTAACAAGGAGTTAGGTGAATTGATAGGTAAAGAATTAAATCAAACCGGTAGAATCGTGTAACAAGAGATCGAACATAGGTTCCCAGTAGGATAGTAGACAATTTTGGAACTAATTTAGGTATTGGGTCAATTGCAAATCGAGAGTTTGCAATTCTATAATTTGAATTAGGGATTATCAATTAAGGTTTAAAATTATAACTCAAGAGAGAGTAATTCACCCTAGGATCATCTGGACCCATTAAGTTGATAATTGCACAATTGATTAGGTTTTTGTTAATTTGGAATCAAAATATGCTTTCTCTCACTCGGTAGTTTCTAGGTTGGTTTGGGATTGGTTTATGTGATTTGTTACCTTATTTAGATTTCTGCAATTCAATTCTCGAAATTTATTGTTTGATTGATATAATTTCTACATTAGTTTGTTTTATCTTGAATTATTGCAATTTTTGTACGACGTTAGATTTTAGGACTAAATTAGGCTTCCTTGTGGGATTGACACCTTAGGTACTATATGAATGACCTGTGTGCTTGTGAAATTTACCAAGGTTAATAAATAGTAAAACTTAGCGTGTGTAACCTTGTAATCAAGTTTTTGGCGACGTTACCAGGGAGACGACATTTAGTTCTATAGTTTAAGGTGTTAGATTAGTTTTAAATTTTTATTTTCATTCTTTCGTTCTATTTAGGAATCGTGCTTTTACATTAACACAATAGTCAGAGGGGTTTGAGTTTAGGAAAGCTCGATGAGAGGAAGAAGAAGAAGAGATAGAAAGTCAACAATGGCTGAGGAATTTTAGAGGAATGTGGATTAGGAAGGGAACCTTGGATGGCAACAACAGACCCTTATGGATTTTATTAGGCTAGGGTTTAACCCAGCAAACCAAGGAGTGCCTAGACTATCTGCTTAAGTGGTTTCGTTCAAAATTAAGCCAACCCTCCTTAACATGCTTCAACAGAACATACAAGTTTACAGATTGGTGAATGAGGATCCAAATGCACACATCGTGAGCTTCCCCAAGATTTATGATACTTTCCAATGCCACCAGATTTCAAAGGATCCGGTTAGAATTAGGCTATTTCCTTTCACGCCCAGAAATAGAGTGAAGGCTTGGTATTATTCACAAGCCCTGCTAATATCACAACGTGGGAGCATCTTGTGCATGCATTTCTGGATAATTACTTCCCTTTGAAAAAGACCACAAAAATCATAAAGGAAATTACCAATTTCCAACAAGGTGACGAGGAGTGCATTTACAAAGCGTGGGAGCGATATGAGGACATATAGAAGAAGTGCCTACGCCACAACCTACACAAGGAGTTCCTTCTACAGACTTTTTACAATGAAGTGAACCCACCTACTACAGGCACGGTCGATGCAGTGTCAGGAGCATCATTGGTGTGAAAGATGGTTGATGAATTAGAGGAGTTAATTGAAGAGATGGTGAGCAATAGTTGCTTATGTGCGAATGAGCGAGGTAGGCAACCTACTACCTTTAGAGAGCAGAGGGGAGTTATCGCAGTCAATCAGATGACGAAGATGTAAGCGAAGATCAACAATTTGATGTGACAGTTCAGCAATATAAAGGCATCAACATTAGGTCAAGTTAAAGATGCTTAAGTGAAGTGCGAGCTATATGGTCAATCAAATCATGATATTGTGGACTACTACTTGGTGAGAGAGAATAACCAAGAACAAGTCAACTATATAGGGGTGCAATTTAGACAAGGAAGGGGTAACAATCCCTATTCTAATACGTGCAACATCAGGTGGAAGAATCGCCCAAACTTTTACTAGTCGAATAACAACAGTGGAGGGCAGTTTAGGCCTCAAGGGAAATCAAGCTTTCAGTAAGAAAAGACAAGCTTGGAGTAACGAAAATTAGAAAAATTTTTAGACAAGTTTGGAATTTTAGATAGTGCATAAAAGAAGTTGCAACATAAATTTGAGCAAGTCACTAAGAATCATGCATCTTCCATTCATAATTTCAAAGCCCAAGTAATTCAATTGTCATATGCTTTTTTTATGTGGAATTTGGGAAATGTTCTTAGTACTTCAGGAACAAAATGAAGGGAACAACTAAAGGCTATCACACTCCGAAGTGGGAACAAAATTGAACCACCCAGAAGGACAAGAGAGGAGCCTGTCTAGATAATTGAGAAGAATCGAAAAAAGGAGAAAGAAGTGGACATGAGCAAATATCCTCCATATGTTGCACCTCCACCATATCAATCTAAGGTTTTGTTTTCTCAACGATTACAAAAGAAGAATTTAGACAAACAATTTGCAAAGTTCATTAAGAAGTTAAGGACGTTATAGATCAATCTTTCCTTTGTGGAGGCGTTAGAACATATGCTGAAATATGCAAAATTTTTAAAGGACATACTGTCAAAGAAGCATACTTGGGAAGACAATCAGATGGTCTCCCTAACTAGTACTTGCAACTTAATAGACAATAGTCAAATTCCTTCAAAAGTGCAAGATCCGGGAAATTTCACAATACCTTGTGTGGTTGGTGAATTAAAATTTACAAAGTGTTTGTATGATTTGGGAGTTAGCATCAATCTTATGCCTTTTTCAATATTCAAGAAGATAGGATTGGGAGAGGTCAAGCCCACATCAATGTTAATTTAGTTGGCTGATCAATCCATGAAAAGGTCGTTGGGAGTTATGGAAGATGTTCTGATGTGAGTAGATAAGTTCATTATTCTAATGGATTTTGTGGTTCTTGATTTTGAAGAAGATAAAAATTGCTTACTAATCTTAGGTTGACCATTTATGAACACAGGAAAGGCCATAATTGATGTCTACAAAGGTAAATTGACACTTTGAATAGGCAAAGATCAGGTTGAAGTCAATAAGAATAAGGCCTTAAAGAATCTAATAATGAGCAGTGCATGCATGAAGGTTGAAATATTGGATCAAAATTTGCAAGAGCAAATTAAGAGTTGCAATACAGAAGTGAAATCCTTGGAAGCAGAGGATGACAATGAACACCAGAATCATGAATCTAAAAAAGATGATGAGATGGAGAAGACATATTTTTCAGCACATCAAAACAAATTAGTTTGGAACAAAGCACCCACACCACCATCTTTAGAGAAACCTTCGACATCAGAGCTTAAGCCTTTACTTGCACATCTCAGGTGTTCCTTTCTTGGTGAAGGTCAAATGCTATCAACAATAATTTCCAACCAATTGAATGAAAAATAAGAAAGGTAGTGGAAGTTGTTAAGAAGCAGATGAAAGCCATCGAATGGTAGATTACTGACATTTAAGGAATAAGCTCAAATGTTTGCATGCATCGAATAAATTTGGAGGAAGGCTGTAAGACAGTGCAGGAGCATCAACGGAGTCTAAACCCTAATATAAAGGAGGTGGTCAAGAAGGAGATTATAAAACTCTTAGATGTAGGGATAATTTATCCCATCTTTGATAGTGAATGAGTTAGCCCAGTGCAATGCGTACTTAAAAAGGGAGGAATGATGGTGATAGAGAGTGCAAGTGGAGAAGTAATTTCAACCAAAATAGCCACAGGGTGAAGAGTATGTATAGATTATTGCAAACTCAACACAGTGACTAAGAAAGATCACTTCCCTCTCCTGTTTATGGACCAGATGATAGAAAGTGTAGCTGGCCATTTATTTTATTGTTTCCTATATAGATACTAGAGCTATAATCGGATTTTCATCTACCTTGATGATCAGGAGAAAACCAAATTCATTTGCTCCTATGGGACCTTCGCGTATAGACGAATATCTTTCGGACTTTGCAATGTTCCAACCATATTTCAAAGGTGCATGATGTCGATCTTCACTGACATGATAGAAGACATAATGGAGGAGTTCATAGATGATTTTTCAATCTTTAGAGATTCTTTTGATATGTGTCTAACTAATTTGGGTAGAGTACTTCAAAGATGCGAAGAATCACACTTGGTGTTAAATTGGGAGAAATATCACTTTATGGTACAAGAAGGGATAATGCTAGGGAACAATATCTCACCCCAAGGATTTGAAGTTATATAAAGTAAAGATAGAGGTAATAGAGAAGCTCCCACTACCTAGCAATGTAAAAGGTACGCTAGGATTCTTAGGTCATGCAAGATTCTATAGTCGATTCGTCAAAGATTTTTCACACCCTTTAACAATCCTTTTAGTGAAGGATTACCCTTCATGTTTAATGAAAAGTTTGTCTACATTCAACACTTTAAAGGAGGCATTAATATCAGCACCAATTTTATCACCATCAGATTGGACACTTCTATTTGAAGTTGTGTGCGGTGCGAGTGACCAAGCCATAAGTTATGTGTTGGGCTAAAGGAAAGATAAAAAGTTGCATGCAATCTATTATGCCAATAAAACTCTTACAGGACCCCAACTAAATTACACCACTACAGAAAAGGAATTACTCATAGTAATGTACGTGTGTGATAAATTCTGATAGTATCTTTTAGGTTCAAAGTTAATTTTATTCACCAATCACGTGGCATTAAAATACCTTTTCAACAAGAAAGATGAAAAACCCAGGCTTATTAAATGGGTGTTACTTTTGTAAGAATTTGATTTAGAGGTGAGAGATAAAAAGGGAGCAGAAAATGTGGTTGCATACTTTTTATCCAGACTTGAGGGAGGGGAATGCAAGCATAGTAAGGACATTAGCAAAAATTTCCCCGATGAAGCTCGATGCTACTTGAGAGCTCGATTAGCCCATTGTTTGCAGATATCATTAATTATGTTGCCAGCAGTAAACTCCTATCTAATCTCTCCTACCAACAGAGGAAGACATTCTTGCATGATTGTAACTGATACATATATGATGAGCCAACCCTATATAGAGCCTGGGTAGATGGATTAATATGACGTTATATCACAGATGAGGAAATGTTAGACATCTTAAGACAATGCCATGAAGGTCAGTATGCTGGGCACTATATAGCCAACAAAATGGCGACTCAGATACTTAAGAGTGGATTTTACTCACCAAAGTTGTTTAAGGATACACAAACTTATGTGGCACAATGTGATCGATGCCAGAGAATAGGCAACATTTCTAAAAGGGATGAAATTCTTTTATCCAATATTTAGGAAGTAGAAGTCTTTGATGTATGGGGCATTAATTTTATGGGTCTGCTTCCCATCTTCAATGGGGAACATATACATTATAGTAGGGGTAGATTATGTTTCGCGTTGGGCTTAAGCTACCGGATCTCCAACCAATGATGGGAAGGTAATGTGAAAGTTCATTAAACGGTTGTTTAACTGATTTGTAGTGCCACGTACAATTATACGTGATGGAGGCGCACATTTTTGCAACATATCTTTTGATGCCCTCCTAAAAAGAAATATAGTATACCACCGAGTTTCTAGACCTTACCATATGAAAACTAGTGGCCAAGTGGAAGTTATTAACCAAGAGCTAAAATGAATTATGGAAAAGACAGTGAACAACTCTCAAAAGGATTGGGCAGCAAGGTTAGATGATGCTTTATGGGTCTATAGGACAACATTTAAAACACCCATTGGAACAACTCCATATAGACTCATTTATGGGAAGCATGTCATCTGCCGATCGAACTAGAACATCGAGCATACTAGGTGATTAAAGCATTAAACTTCAATTGGAAGCAAGAAAGAGAAAAATGACTTATCTAATTAGACGAACTTGAAGAACTTCATTTTAATGCTTACAAAAATACCAAACTCTTCAAAGAAAAGATTAAGAAATGGCATGATGCTTGTTGCAAGCAAATGGAATTCAGAGTAGGAGACACTGTGTTGCTATATAATTCCCAGTTGAGGTTATTTCAAGGCAAGTTAACGTCTAGATGGAGTGGACTATTTATGGTCATTCAAGTTTTTGAGCATGGAGCTCTCAAATTAGAAAACGCGAACAAGGAGACTTTTAAGGTCAATAGGCATCGATGCAAGCTTTATTTTGGAGGAGCAATTCCCAAAGATAAGGAAGTAATTTCCTTGTCTTGAAAAATTAAAAATGCCTTCTCGGACGAAAGGTCAAGCTAAAGACCATAAACTAGCAAAATTTAGAAGTTGTTTGAAAATGTTAGAGATAGTTAGATTTATTTTCAATAAATCATTCGTGATTCTTGTGAGCTCTCAGGTCATTCAATTTCCACCCCCGACACCATCACCACCTCCATCTCCTTAGGATTTATTTCTAACCCAAATTTTCTCTTTTCCAAATTAGCTTTCAATTCTATTTTGTTTTTCTGTTTTTAAAATATTTTTTATTTACTTTAATTTTTATCTTTACTCTTCATTTATGTGCTTGTGCGTGCTTCCTTCTCACATTGAGGACAATGTGTTGTTCAAATGTGGGAAGGGATTTTTTGTTTTGCTCGTGTATGTGGTTTTACATACTGTATGACAGTATTAGGTTGCGTTGTGTGAAGTGTTTGAATTTGTCAATGGCTTAGATGGAGTGAAATTTATTTAATTTTTACCATAGTCCATTAAGTTGTGAATAATCATTAGTTCATAAAATTAGTGAATATGTGAATTTCAAATATAACAATTACGGGTTATACCAAAATTCTAGCAATGGGTTTGTAAATAAACATTCCAACGAATGCATTCAAATCACCTTTTCAAAATACAAATTGGGTTTATACACAAATAATTAAACAATAACGAGAATATGATTATCCATACACAAAACCTAAATTAATTATCAAAGCATATCATAAACAATTTCTAAAGAGAGAAAGAAAAACCTAAAACAAAGAAAGAGTGCTTAACCAAGTCATTAATGTCGATGTCCCCTCCAAATCGACATTAAGAAGCTACCCTTCCATGGGTCACATCATGGTGAAGAGCTTACCTCCATCTTTGTGCTCTCCTAAAGCTCCTGAAGTTCTCGAACTCTTTTATCCAAAAACACCTATTTTACTCTGAAAAAGTCACTAGCTCCCTCCCACCACTTTACTTTTTATTTTCCTTTTAATTTTTGGTCCATTACATTGTTTAAAACCAATTGTAACACCCCACTCTTGCAAGACCCGAACCCGACATCGATGGTGATATCCGAGTCCGTACCTCGCAAGGGTGGTGTGCTAGAGTACTAAAACAATCAAAAATTGGTATGAGTATTTTTTTATAATCGCAAATTTGGGCCCATTTTTATTCAGAAACATTTTCACTTACAAGACAAAATGTCGATTAGCCCATTCCA